>PVIH01005304.1:0-126101 GCA_004025045.1 Sigmodon hispidus
AAGAGACCTTGAATAAGGATATATAGGGAAAGCTGAACACAAAGAAAATATATGTGTAGCAATCTTATTTGTATTTCTACCCTTGATAAGCCATGCTTATGATTCTTATCCTCTGTATAGTTATTGTTAACTCTTCTGCATTTTAAATTCTTTTTACTGTTTTTTTTTGATAAATACAAAATAAAGAAAAAAAAATAAAGTTAAAAAAAAATAAAAAAAAAATAAAATAAAATGAAAAAAAAAAGAAATAAATTTGTGAAAATGATTAAACTTTAAACTTCATTTTGCCCACATTTTATGCCTAAAAAATTCCTTTCAAAGCAATTGATAATATGGGTTTTTTTGGGGGGGTGTTTTTGGTTTTGTTTAATACCCACACATTTATTTGATTCAGAAAATATAACAGAGGTTGTCTTCTCGGTAGAAACTGAATTTAAAGATTTTCACAAAAAAAGTTCCTAAGCGATGTATGAATTGATGTGATTTTATCACTTGCCAGAATGAATAAGAATGTGTGCTTCCAATTCAGTTTAATTCCACATCTCTTCTTCTCCCCTCCCCTTCCTTCTTTCTTATTCAGATAGCTGAGCATACCTTCATCTTGACAGGTCCATGCATAGTTGATTCATGTTGTCAGTAGTCAAGGAGACTTGTGTGTGTATGTGTGTGTGTGTCTGTGTGTTTGTGTATATCTGTCTGTCTGACTCTGTGTCTGTGAGTGTGTGTGTCTCACTATGTGTTTGTGTGTTTGGCTGTCTGTCTATGTGTCTGTGCATCTGCCTGACTATGCATTTGTGTGTGTGTGTCTGTGTATATCTGTGTGAACATGTGCATATATGTGTGTGTCTGTGTATGTGTGTAAGATTGAGTGTGTGTGATGTGCTTGCAGTCTGGAGAGTTATCTATGGGAAGAAGTTTCAGGCCATCTGAGACTTTGGGTGCTAAAATCCTAGGAGTGAGCATGACTTGCCTATGGCTGTTTTGGACCATCATAAACAGAAGAGAGCCTAATTCTAGTTGAACTAGTCAATCTGCTTGCCATGTGACTCACTTAATTCAGCCCTGTGGCGATGAACCCCATCTGAGGGGAAGACAACCTCAGGAGGATCTGAAAGACGTTTGCTGTAGACACACGGTTATTCCGCAGAAGCATGGGTCATGTGCACGCTACCAAAGGATGCCTGTGAGGATTGACCCTGTGAGGATTGACAGTGGAAACTTTTTCAGTCAAGCATTGTTCTTTCCACACATAATGTCTCGGGAATTTCCTGAATTTCTGTGTTCAAACTTATATTATTTCATGGGGCCAGAGAGATGGCTCAGTGGTTAACAGTAGTGTTTGCTGCTCTTGCAGAGAATCCAAGGTCAGTTCCCAGCGCCCACATTGGTTGGCTCACAACTAACTGTAACTCCAGCTCTAGGAGACCTAATACCCTCTGTCTGGCCTCTGCAGGCACTTACACACACACACACACACACACACACACACACACACACACACAGCCTATACACACAGAGACACATAAATAAATCCATTTCATTTCCACTTCTCTTCACTGAGGGCCACTAAGCACACTGAAAAGCACAGCACCACATTTACAGAAAATGCTTCTGTTACCATGACAATACTAGCTCATCTTTTCCCAAACATTTCCATGTGGATTTTTCTACTTGAGCCCCATCTGAGGTGTTGTTTCTATCTGTTGGCATTCCTAACTGTAGGAAGACTGAAGGGCAGGGATGAGAATGCATCTTGGATAAGGGGAGAGTAGAAAGCAGAATGAGAATGCTGCTTCCCATACAAAGTGCTTTGTGTTCCTTCACTGTCCAAAGATGAGCCTCGGGCTGTTTCCCATGCCCCCGTGAAAGTACTGATGGTGAAAACCTTGCACTTACTTGAAGTCCATAGTTTCTTTAAATAAAGGTTCCCATAATTAGGTCAATTTTTAGGCCCAAAGTCTTACTGATTGTAGGACTCCGGGCTTTCCAGAATAGAATCTGAAGTGAAGAGTTCCATGCCATCTCCATGTAATGCCAGCACTACCTGTACACACTCTAGAAATATAGTTCACAGGTTGATCTGAGGCCTGGCTCCAATAACAGCTGTCAAACCCATTGTTGTGGATTAAGATCATGAGTAATGCCATTTCTCCGTTTCTTCCCTTTGTGTATAAGTACATTAAAAACCTCTGTCAGTTCCAAGTTGCTTTACCTACCCTACAAATGATGCTGTAATAATTACTGTTCGGTTGCTGTGATAAAACACCATGGCCTAAAGGAACATATGGGAGTAAGAGTTGATGTGGTGATATATATTTAATAAAAATAGTCTGGAATATCAGAGAAGAGTCACCCACAGATCCAAGCCATAATGTGGTCAGAAGTTTTGGGGCCCACCTTATTCCTGAAGTCTGGTCCTGCAGTCCCAAATAATCATACAAAGTCTTTTATTAATTACAAGCTGATTGGCCTATGGTTCAGGCTTATTACTTGTTAACTCTTACTCTTAAACTAATCTATGATTCTTATCTATATTTAGTCACATGACTTGCTACCTTTTCCTTAGTGCAACATTCTCATCTTCCTCTCTCTGGTCTTCTGGCATCTTTTGCCCTGCTCTTCCACTTCCCAGAATTCTTTTAGTCTGCTAACCCAATCTGTATTTCCTACTGGCTAATGAGCATTTTATTAAACCAATAGGAGCAACAAATCTTTACAGTGTACAAGAACAATATTCCAAAGCTGACTTTGGTTTATGCTTCAAAAGAGAGAGTCCATGACAACTCTGAAGAAGGTATGGTGGGACCGTATGGTCTATGCACAGGAAGTAAAAACAGAGCAAGAAGAAAGGCCAGGCCAGAAATCTTGCCTCTATTGACATACTTTTTCTAGCAAGGCTCTACTTCCTAAACAGTCCGTAAACTCTCCCAAATAGCACCATCACCTGGGGACAGTCTCAATCCCAGGATCTAGTGGGAACATTTCTTATTAAAGCTGCAGCTCTTTCTCTGTATGGTGGAACTAGGTCTCTTAGAGCTTACTAGCATATGTTGTTGAAGATGATGTCCCCATTTCTCTTCATATCATTTCTGGAATAAATGTTCATACCTATATTAAGGTCATCTGAGTGATTTGATGATGTGTTGTCTCAAGCATGGAAAGAATGTGGTTCCTAAAGACTTAGGTCATTATTTTGCCCAAAAGGCAAGATGTGGGGAGAGGATCTCAGCATTTTGGAAAAGGTACCTCCTCAAGTGCTTTGTCACAGCAATGAAAAGCTGACCTAATCCTAACCCTAACCCCACAGCTCCTGGGTGTGGGACATATTTTATATTTAATAAAATCAGTCTGGAATATCAGAGGACAGAGCCATGTCTCCAGCCTTTTTTGATTTGTTTGTTTGATACAGTGTTTTCTGTGTAATAGTCCTGGCTGTCCTGGAACTTGCTTTGTACACCAGACTGGCCTCAAACTCACAGAGATGCACCTGCCTCTTCCTCCCAAGTACTGGGACTAATGTTGTGAGCCACCACTGTGGGCACATTTGTGCCTGATTATTCAGAAAAGGAGATATTTAAGAAAATACAGAGAAACATATGATTTTATGACTTGGGAGAGGGTGAAAACTCCTGATAGTCCAATCAGTCACAAGACTGATAACATACAACACAGCACACCTGAAGAGCTCCTTCATACAACACAGCACACCTGAAGAGCTCCTTCATACAACACAGCACACATACATTTTATTTGCTAAACTTTTTCACATGGAAAAAGCTGTGATGCACAATTTTAGGGATTTCACAAACTGGTGCAGAACACACCAATTTTCTATCATTCAAAATATGAAGACGATTTCCTTACATCCCTACACTATTTTCTGAAATCAAGTCTCTTACAGAGTCTGGGGATCTCCAATTTAGCTCCCGACTCTGCCTCCCCAGCAGTGGGAGGGATCCTCCTGCCTCTGCCTCCCCAGCACTGGAATCAAAAGCACACTGTGTGATTGAACTCAGAGCCTTCTGCTTGAACAAGAGACATTTTGCCTGTAGCCATCCTTCAAGGCTCACACTCAGAATCCCCACTCCCTGTACGGTCTCCTCACTCTCCTCTCTGCCTGGCTGACCCTGGGTGTTTCCTTCCAGCAGCCCAGCTCACCTTATCTGTCATAGATAGGCCTCTGTACTTCCTTCTAGAGTGAGAGCCTGGGAGTTGTGAATAATCCACATAGAGGTAATCTCAGGTCCAGTGATGGTTTTTCCATTTTGCTCCAGACAATGTGCTGTTCCAAGACATGTCTGTTGTTTCATATCTCGGCTTTCTATTTGCTGTGGTTATAAAATAGAAAGTAAAGGCTTCTGAAATGCTGCCTAGTAGTATCAGTTTCAATTTCCTTTTGAAAGAAAAACTGACCCCTTTGTGAGCCCAGAGATGAAAATGGTCTGTTAAATGCAGATATGTCTGGCCAGTGGTCCTGGAGGTCAGTGAAGCAGGAGGAACCATTTAAAGTACTCTCTCAAAGTAGGTCAGAGATGTGTTAAAAGATAAGCGGATTATTTCAGGAATCTTTATAATAATCCACTCACCCAGGTTGAAGCAATTTATGTAGTGGTTTTGGTGGGGGGGGGTCACTGGAGAGATGAATCAAACCAGATTGTGTAGCATATACCATCCCACCCAGATTCCATTTTAGGGCTTCATTCAAAAGAGTCCATTATTTTAGAAGCCAAATAAAAAGCAGTCCTTAAAGTGAAATTTTTTTATTATTTTTCTACCTGTCTGAAAACATTAAAAACTATAACCCAAAATTATATTCCCATTTCTGCAAATAAAGAAATGAGAGCCTTACAAAGCTTGCTTTAAAACATACCTGACCAGTGACCTTCAAACCCGACAGGAGGCAGAGGGGTCACCTGGATGACATTTGAGGTTCACTTGGGTGATGTGTTGGGTTAATACATGTTAAATATGAAAAACTTCCATCCACATTAAATCAGTTTCTGCTGGAATTAGGCTCTGGACCACATGGCGATGGTGGGAGACTTCCCTGGGGGTTGAGTCCAGGGCTCTATGCATTTTAGGCAAGCATCCAGCCACTAAGCTACTCCCTGTGAGGTTTGAATGCTGTCTTTGTGTCGCTAACCAGTTTGTCACTCGCCTACTTACTGTATCAGGCATCAGTTCAGGGAGGAAAGCCCTTGTCTCTGCTGAGAAAGTCAGGTGAAGGATGCAGAGATATTGGGCCATCAAGCACAGAATCCAGAGAGAAATGGGAATGTGCTCTTGCTTGCTTGCTCTCCAGGGAAAAGTCATCTTTTCTGAGTGAGCATTTAGGAATCCAAGAGAAATACGAAAATTCTTTTCAGCTCTCAGCCTTTGGCTTTTTCTGCTGACCCTTAAATTTAGTTATTTTCTCAGTCCAGCAAGGTTAGAGACTCATGTGAGAAACAAGAATTCACAGGTGTCAGGGCATCACAGAATTACTGAAAAGTGGTACTGAACAATGACACTTGAACATTTGAGGCAATGAGATTCCTCCATGTGCTGGGTTATTTCAAACATTACAGTTTTTTAGTGTCCATGATCTTGGGGGCACTAAATGCAAGTAGCACTTCATGGTTTTTGCAGCAATCTGAAATGGTTTCTCTCTCTCTCTCTCTCTCTCTCTCTCTCTCTCTCTCTCTCTCTCTCTCTGTCTCTCTCTCTGTCTCTGTCTCTCTGTCTCTCTCTCTGTCTGTCTATGTGTGTGAGTGAGTGTGTGTGTGTGAGTGAGTGTGTGTGTGTGTGCATGTGCATGCACCTCCATGAGACATTGGATGTCTTTCCTCACTTTATTTTTTAAGGCAGGTTCTCTCACTAAATACCGAGTTCACTGAATTTATAATACCAGCCTGCTACCAAGCTGCAGGGGTCATCTTGTCTCTGCCTCCCACACTCTGAAATTATAGGCACACTAACACCACAGTTGGAGTTGGTTTTTACATGGGTGCTGGGGTCTGAACTTGAATCCACATGGTGTTTTGTGGTAAGCACTTCACTATCTCCCCCAGCCCCTAACAGGCTTTCACAAATCTCTGTACCACTGCTTTTGCCTCTGCTGGAGTCTACTGAGGTATACCTCATTTCTTGGCACACAAAGAAAATCTCTGAATATGGGCTGAAATGTGAGTGTTGACCCCAAACAGTTTCCCAACCACTATTAGCTCAACTGGCTGCTGGGATGCAATGGAGTATTAAGCTTTGCTTTATAGAGGATGTAAAATGTTTATTGTGTCCATTCTTCAGCTAAAGCTTTCAGTTCAGTTTGGTTTGTTTTTATGACTGTTCATTTCAGCTGGCCTCAAATATATGGCTGACATTAGGTTTATCGGAACTTCTGCCACGGTTGCCTCTGTGTTGTAAGCACCATCGCTGAAGCTAACTGCCTTCTTCATCACAAAGATTCTAAACTCTTCATCTTGGTACTTGTTCACTTGTATTAGAGGGAAAAAAAGTGAATTGGGCAGCTTTTTTTTTTTTATGAAGGCACACTTTACTGTGATTTTTCCATTTTACTCTAGAGAGAAATTAGGCCAAAAATATTCATAGTTGAAAAAGGCATGTCTAGAGGAAATGTATCCATTTCTTCATGTTCTGCCAAGTTGAATCCATCTTCTAGATGCATATGATTTCATGAGCTACAGATCACCAATTTTATATCATTTAAGTTTGAGAGACCTACGCAAATATATTTCAAATCTAAATTATGGAGCAGGGGTATCAGGGCAAGTACACTGTGAAAAGGACTAAGACAAGGAAAAAATTAAAGCCAGTGAGATGCTACGATGTGGGCAGGAAATACACTGAAAGGAGAAAATTGACTCTTCAAGCATTCAAAATGAAAATGATCATTGTTTTCTGGGGCATGTTTAAGTGTTTTTGAATACTTGATCAAGTTTTATCATTGACAAACAACTTGACAAACTTCCCCAAAGGTCATTGATTTTGAAAGGTTTTGTGGAAAACTGACATAAGCAATCCAAGAAGAGGAGAGTTTATCCCTGCCCCTTGCTCTCCTAAGATTGCATTTCCTGCCCAGAATGCCCCCATCTACCAACACTGCTGCCTTTGCAGGCATCCCAGAAAGAAGACTTCTTTATTCAGTGCTGCCCAAACTGGCAAAAAGAACACAGGTATACCTATCCAAATCTAACTCCAGCTGCTTTGATGGGGGTCTGAAGTCAAGCAACCTGTATCTTTAAAATACTTGTAGGAAACATCAAAGTTGCTCCTCAAGCTCCATGTGTTAGCAAGATAAGCAGCAGACTACAGGGTAACTTGTGAAACCTGGAGATGCTCTTGAACTTGAGCTTCATGATCATGTCTTCAACCCATAGAAATAGTTTCCTCACCCACAATTCCGTATTCGGTAACTTGTGCAAACACAGACCTGTCTAGAAAACCATAAGAAGTCATTCCTATCCATAATAAATTTCAGTGGTGCATCTGCACTGCAAAACACTGTTAGGCTAACCAGTCACAGCTCGGCTTCTTGACAGAACAAATATGTTCACACTGTTCAGGCTGGAAGCAAAGTTGGAACCTGCATAGAAGAATGTGCACTCACGGCATGCATGTGTGCTATTCCATGTCTAAAACCACTAAGGAGCAAAGACTGTCTTAGGAAGAGTGGGATGCAGGAGATGCTTGGGGGAGAAGGAATCAGTCAGAAGTTAAGGTTTTCACAGCACTTCTAAAGATTCAAATCTAAAGAGATGTTTGTGGAAGGAGTAGGGGATGGGGGGCCAGGTACAGATTAAAATTCACTTAAAGCATATTAATTTTAAAAAATGAATAATGTAGTTCCTAATGAAACTGTTTAATATATTCAGAGCTCAATGTCCTTTCTTTTGGTATTGTCTGTCCCATAAGTAACATAAGTAACAAAATATTATTAGACATTGTAGGGAGGCTCTCATGGCAGTGCCCCGTACTCCTGATGTCTGACTTTTCCTGTGGAAAACACACACACATCATCATAATCATCATCATCTGCACATGATATATAAAGGTTTTTAATGCCCAGACAAAGCATTATGAAACACCAAAAAAACTTCTCCAAATACCATTGAGTCCACTTGTGTTTATCATCTATTGCTAGACCTGGGACCTGGCCTTAAGTGTGGTTTGTAGAGCCAGTGAGACTCTACTGGAGAAAACAAATACCTCCTTGTGAGAGTTTATCAACTAGAGGTTTATTTATTATCTATTTCTGTGTGTGTGTGTGTGTGTGTGTGTGTGTGTGTGTGTGTGTGTGAATTAATGTGCAGGGGTCCAAAGGAGTCAGAAGAAGACATCAGATCTCCTTAGAAGTGGAGGTTCAGGTGGTTGTGAGCTGGGTCTTCTGCAAGGGCCCTGAGTGCTCTTCACCTGAGCCACCTCTCCAGGCCTCTTGTTTTAATTCTTTTGAGACAGGATCTCATGTAGCCTACGTAAATTTTGAATACTTGGTCCTCCACCCTCCATCTCTTGAATGTTGAGATGAAAGAAATGCACTACTCTACCCCGGGTGTGTCTCTGTGTGTGTGTGTGTATACATATATATATATTATATATATATTCATGTTAGCATTAGGTACGGACACACATTTTCCAAAGAAAGATCCTTTCTGGACATTACCATTGTTCTTTATCAAAGGTTCGGGTGCTGCTAGGCCAGTTGCTTATCAAATGGCTACACTTGGTCAGAGAGAGTCATTTTATTTTGCTCCCTTCTGTTAAGCACCTTTTAAATACCTGGTATTTCCATGTGTTGTATGTAGCAGGATGATAGCAGAGTGCCATTGAAATGACCAAGTCATTACTGGAACATAATTTAAGTGGGGAAACAGAAATCCTATGGAAACATAGAGTGAAAGCTGTGCAATGAAATAGAAATGTCAGGATCTTCCTCCACTTAAGATTCAGGAACCAAGCTCACTGAGGCCCAAGGAAAGAATTTGATTTACAATTTGAAGGAAACGCTGCGGTAAAAATAATTGAGAGCCGGAAAGCAATCTCAGCCTTGCCAAATTGCTTTCCACCATGCATGCTCCATTTAGGCGTGAGACTCGTGTACTTACATTTAGTTTGTGCATATTTTTTGGCCCTGTGAATATTCCATCTTTCCAGATTAGGCCTGTTTCTCTGCTGTTGCTAGCAAAAAGAGAGTGTCTGAATTGCTCAGTATCAGAGCTTGCCTTGTAGTCTTATAAACAGAAACAGTGGGTGGTTTTAAGTGCAAAGGTGATAATCTGACCATTAGTGAAAACATTCTTGGTCTTCACACTAAAGACACGGGCTCTTTCCAATTAGGCTGAGATGACCATTTCGAAGCTCAAGAACTGGGAAAATAAGTGTTAGCTTTAATAATTGCTGCCATTACAATGATTATTTGTGCTAGGGATTCAATAGTTGATGGCTTTGGGGGTCCTTGGGACTTTCTTACCTACCAGGTATTTTTAGATAGAGCTAGCCTTTTACTGTGTGCATAGCAGTGACTTCTAGGAAATAATCTTGGAGTTCACCAAAAGGTTAATAAATCCCCTGCTGCACACTGTCAAAAAATCACTCTGTTCATTCCCTGGGACCAGAGATATTTTATTACTTCTTTGTAATCTCAGAGAACTGGTAACAAACTTGAACTTAGAAAGTTTTTTCTCACTTTAGGAGCCTTTGCTTGTAGATGCTTGTATATTTTTGTGCCAGACACAAGATCAGGAATTTGAACTTCCAGAACATCGTTTTTATTAAAATATATCTTCTTATGTTTGCAGTTGGTGGCATTGGAAAATATTTCTGGGGCTGGCAAGCTGCCTCGGTAGTGAAGGTGCCTGCTGCTGAGGCTAGCCACCTAGGCTGGTTAGTGGATGGGAAAAGTGACTGATCCCCTTGCACCTGGTAGTAGCATACACTTGGTCCTCCCCTCCAAATAAATAAATAAAATGTAAAAAAGATTTAAAAAAATTATTCCTGGTTTGCTTGTAACACCTGGTAGCCTGACAGATTTATTTTGATAATAGTACTGAGTCTTGGGAGTGTCATAAACTGGTATCAAGTCCCAAATGCTTCCTATGGGTGGAGCAGGAAATGCCCTGCTTAAGAGGAAAATGGGAGCCCTGAAAGTGAGCAGGCACAAACGGGCAAAGCAGGCCGAAGCCAAGAGTATGCCTGCTTTAAATTTAAAATTGGCAGAGTCAGAGCTGGTTCTGTGCTTTAGAACTGGAAGGGGATGGGAATGGATGTGATCCTAAAACCATTCTCAGAACCATAAACTACAAGCTCTGAACTTGACGCTTTGTGGATCTCCTTGACAGATATGTGGCCCTAGAAAGCAAGGCCTTGCTAATACTGGTCACTGCTGGCATGATGGTAGGATTTTCATCACAGCCCCAGTTTACATAGGGGAGGCCAGTGATAACTTGTTTGAACAGAAAGAAATAAAAACATGGCTTTGTCACAAGCTTAAGTTAGATCATGATTCTAAATTATCTGGTGGCCCAAGGGGGAGCATGGCTCTTAAGAGCATGCAGTGATACATGACTGAGAAGAAATTCATGTTACATGTTTGAGCACCTATATACATATATGATACATACATATCCATGTTCATCCATATAAGTAGAGAAACCCCACACTCAAGTCCATGAACGTTAATAAGCTAAAGCATAAAACCCTGGTGCATAATCATGAAACATTTTCATACATAATATTTATATTTTACATTTAAATGCTTTCCAATTATGTTAGCACAGTTATATACAATTCATTTCCTCATCTTTTATGGAAAGGGTGTTGTTTTATTTTCTTATGCACAGATTAAGGGTTTTCAAATGCTTAAAATCTTAAGGGTTGTCTCAAGTGGAGGAGTGATGACTCAAAGGCCCATTATTACCATTCTATAAACTATACTCACCAGGGATCATCTACAACATTCAAGCCAGGTACATGTGTACCTATAACCCAGCCCTAGGGGGAAAACAGACAGATTCTGAAAGCTCATTGGCCAGCCAGCATAGCTGAAATGGCAGCTTTCAGGGATCCCATGCCCTCAGTAGCTTTAACTGTCAACTTGGCACAGTCTAAAGGCACTTGAGAAAGCAATCTCAATTGAGAGATTTCCCAGCTTATGTTGAATATGTGTAGCTGGAAGATTTTCTGACCAGGCCTAGCCCTGAGGTTCGGACCCATAGTCCTGCAGCTGCTTAGTCCCAAATAATCACACAAAGGTAATCACATAAAGGCTTATATTAATTACAAACTGTTTGGCCTATGGCTCAGGCTCATTACCAACTAGCTCTGCCAATTTAACTCAACCCATTTTTAGTCATCTGTGTATTGCCAGGTACTCCGTAGCTTTACCTGCATTCCCTTACATCTTACTTCCTTAGGCAGCAGCTTGTAGCATCTCCCTTGACTCCACCCTTCCTCTCTTTTATCTCTGCTTGGATTTCCCACCTGCCTCTAAGCTGCCTTGCTATAGACCAAAACAGCTTATTTATTAACCAATGGCAACAAAGCACATTCACAGCATAAAGGCATCCCACATCAAATATGTCTGTGGAAGTCTCCAGATTAACGTAGAAGATCCAGTCCACTGTGGACAGCAACATGCCCTTGGCAGATGTCCTGGGTTATATAAGAAACCTAGCTAAGCATCAGCCCCCAAATGAGCCAGCAAGCAGTATCTTCCCCCCCAACCCCCACGGTTTCTACTTCAAGTTCAGGATCCTGAGATCCTGCCCTGACATACCTTGATGCTAGGCTGTAATCTGTAAACCGAAGTGAACTCTTTCATAAATTGCTTTTGAGCAGTGTTTAATCTTGGCAGCAGATGGACTTCCTCATTTGTAAATGAATGTGCCACTAGCATCTCCTCATGGTGTCATCATAAAGACGAGCTAACACAGTTCAATCACTTGGTGTATATATGCTCTAAGTTGTTTATAAACTATTATGGAAGACTTGAGGACAAGACTGAAATCCATACCAGTTGACTAAAGGTTAGTTGAAATGCTAAGCCACTTGGTTTTATCTGTCCCTCCACCCCACTGCAGGTGGCCCCAGCCATTAAAGAGAAAATGATGAAGAAGGGAAGTCTCATGCTGGGCTACCAGCCCCACCGAGGGAAAGTCAACTTCTTCCGCCAAGTGGTCATCAGCCCTCAAGTGAGCCGGGAAGACATGGACTTCCTGCTGGATGAGATAGACAGTCTGGGGAGAGATATGTAGCCATGGCTTTCATTCCCCCAGAGGCACCAGTCCTGTACTGGGGAGGGACACAGATCCAGTATGTCTGGAGATGTACTGGTTCAGTGACAATTCTTCTGGTGAGATTAGCAAACATTCCCACTCCCACCAGAAAGCCAAAATGCTAAGCAAATAGTCCTAAGGGCCCTTAGGCTGCCTGCTGCTACTGGCTGTAGAATGGAGATAGTAGAAGTATCAAAATTATTCCCTCAAATATTATTCCTGGAAACAGCCGCAGGAGACTTTAGGCAGCGCCGTGTGGATGAATATTAGATTGTAAACTCTCGTTGTTCTTTAAAGAACCCAGAGACACACAGCTTGGCCCTTTTCAGCAATGAACCTCAGTGTAGGCCTCTGTGCCACCAGCAAAGGCATCACCAAGGAATTTACTAAAAACTTGCACTCTCCAGCCTTACCCCACACCATGTGAATCAGAAACTCTGGTACTAAGTATCCCAAGTTTTAATAAACTCAATTGGTGGGTCTTATGCACAGTAAATTCTGAAAAACAACGGTCCAGGAGAAACTTTTACCAATGCTTTGCCAGAAGAAGGACATGTAATATTTCATGAAAAATATATCTGTAATGTTTGTACATCTACAAATGTTTAAGGTGTCTTATATGTGTCAAACACATGCACACACACACACACACACACACACACACACACACCATATCATATTCACACTCACAAAGAGACTATGCAAGATTTATTTTTATTTGGGTTTGAAGTGTTTTTATTTTGGGGGTTTTGTTTTTTGGGGGGAGGTTAGAATAAATCATTATCCTAATTTATCTTATTTAGAGACTGGGATAAAATCAAACCCTTTGTAGTGTGCTCTTTTGATCAGTGATAAATCAGCACTAATCTGTTTCTCCCAATATGCCCCTGGGCGTGAACAAATACCACACATCTGTGTGGGTCTCTGTCCCTCTTCTAGATTTGGGAATGTGTTTCTTATTTTCACTCTTGGCTTTGTAAGGAATAAATTAAGTTACCAGAAGTGAAGTCTAAGGCTGTAAAACATTCTCTGTCTCAAACTCTGACTTGTCACTTAGACTTTTTTGATGGTCTTTCTTGGCAGAGACTCTAGAGTCAGAGACCTCTCCATGGCAGTCTTCCATTGTTCACGAAAGTAGATGATTGTAACTATCTCTCCAGCCATCATTAGATTTATTTCTAGAGGGATTTTCTATTATTATTATTAGAAATGGACAGGATTCAGAAATAATGATGTAGAATGAAGCCTTTTGTGTTGAGACTTGTCTGGGTGTTGGATTTATGATCACCACCTCATACTGTATCACTAATGACATTTAAATATTGAGAAATAGATGTGAACTGTATAGTGCTCACTGAACATTTTCATTGTAGAGTGCATGGTCGATCACTATCTCTACTCATCAAGGATATTTTCACTGTATTTTCTGAATTACTTCAAACTCCCTGGTGATGAGAGCTATCTGTGCATGGCTTGATTCTTGTTGCCTTTTAAAAATTGTTGACCTAAAATGCTTCTTAAACCAATGCTTAGAATAAGTTGTATTTTTTGAAATAAAAAGCATGTCTGTGGTGGACATGATTGACAGTTCTTTTTCTGGCAGTTCTTTTTCTATAGATGATAACAATACATTTTTAAGAAGTGAACTGGATTCAACTGGAAATTTAGCTTAACAATGGAAGAGACTAGAAATGATCTGTCTTGTTCAACAGCTAAAAAAAAAATGGAAAAGAATATATGGCAAAGTATGGGTTTGTTATTTTGTCATTTTTTTCTTCTAGGAAATCAGAAAACTTGAGTCAGAGCTCAGGTCCCTCTGTCTTTGATGATATGTGGTAGTGTTTTGATTGATGGAAAACACCTCTGGGATCAGATTGTTTACAATCCCATTGTTTATGTTTGTTTCTTGAAATCTTCTGCTAACACTATCTATCAGGTACCTGGTTCAGTTGTTATTAGAATAATCATTGAGAGGGCAGGCAGGGAGACAGCTCATTCCATAGAACATTGTCTTAGAAGCATGAAGACCTGAGTCAGATGCCTCAGAAGTCACAAGGAAAAAAATGCTGGGTGTGGTGATCTGCCATTGTAATAAAGCCTTGAGCAGACAGGGACAGTCAGATTCCTGAACCAGCTGGCCCCATCTCCTGGAGACTCTGTCTCAAGCAATGGAAACAAATAAACAAACAAATAATAAGTTGAACAAAACATAGGAACTGACTAGAACTGATGAAATTGCCTTTTAAAGTCTTCATTCTAGAGGAGTCAGAAAATTGCCAAAGAAACATAAGAGTCGAGTGGTGGCAAATATAACCACCCAAAGTCAGACTCTGCAGAGGATGGAGTCACTGGTTTGCCTTAAGAGTCCTTTCAATGCTGGCTTTGAAGGAGCTACTTTGTTGTGGGCTTTACCAATTTGATTCATTGACAGTTGTCAGACACTTCCTGTTGTCAAGTTGCCTTAAGGAAGAGACCTGTCAGCTGAGCAATCCCTCTTAGGACAGGCTGAACTGACATCATAGCACCTGGGCTGCTTTCACCAGGCGCTTCCAGCAGCAAGGGCTGCTCTTACTGAGGCTACAGCACCCCTCCAGAGACTGCACTCCAGCCTTGGCTGCTGCAAGTGACTTGAGTGCCAGACCTGCGAAGACCCTGATAACCCTTCAGACCAGGAGCAGCACACTCCCCAGTGACCAAACAGAAAGCTCAATATTGGTGTCATTTGAGGCCAGTGACAGGTCCTTCTGTGTAGATGTTATGATTGGTGGAACTGGAAGCAGTTGTGATTGGTGCAAATCACATTCTTCCCTTTGCATGCCATACCCCCTCCTTGGTTGCTTGGCTTATTTTTCCAGCCAGCTGGGAAACATCTCTCTCTGCTCCTTCCAGGATGGTTTTACTTGTATACTTATGACATTTATTATGTCTTCATTAGGGTTACTACTGCTGTAATGAAACACCATGAACAAAAGCAATTTAGGGGAAAGGGGGTTTACTTGGCTTATACTTCCACACTGTAGTTCATCACTGAAGGAAATCAGGACAGAAGCTCAAACAAGGCAGGAGCCTAAAGACAGGAGCTGATGATGCAGAGGCCATGGAGGAGAGCCGCTTTCTGGTTTGTTCATCCTTATGGGATCAACTTGTTTGTTTGTTTGAACCTAGCACCACTAGCCCAAGTATGGCACCACTTGCAATGTGCTGGGCCTTCTCTCATCAACTACTAATTAGAAATTATGAAGGTATTTTTCTCAGGTGAGGTTTCCTACTTTCAGATAATTCTAGCTTGTGTCAAGTTAAAGAAAACTAGCTAGCACAGGTAGTGAAAGCTGAGTTGGTCATGCAAAGAAGAGAAAACCACAAAGCTGAAGATGTGGTAACACCTGTCACTGTTGAGGAAGTGGCAGCAGCTACAGCAACAGAGAAAAGACACTGAGGAGTTTCAGAGACAGGACTGGGGACAGAGAAAGACAGCGAGGAAAAGGAATGGTGGCTGTAGGTAAGGATGGAGCATATAGATACAGAGAGAGAAGGAGTGGGGTGCAAGGGTGGTGGCCATATAGAGACAGCAAGAGAAGGGGTGGAGATGTGTGGATATATATTACATATTTAATAAAACCCGAATATTGGGGAGAGAGCACACAGTCAAGTCCTAGGCAGACAGCTCAGGAAATTCTTGATTCTTGAGTCCAAGGATAAACAGCTGAGATTCAAACACACACACCTTTAATGCCAGCATGGGGAAAGCCAGCAGTGGTGACCTATACCCTTAATCCCATAACTCCAGTGGAAGAGCTTCCTCTGATTCTGTGAGTTCAAGGCTAGATACAAAATAGAGTAATACATACCTTTAATCCTAACCTGGATGGGATACAGTTGAGGAGCAGGGTATAAAAGGCCTCCTAGGAACCCAGCAGAGTCAGAAGTAACTGGCAGAAGTGATAGGCAGAAGAAGCGACCAGGGTCGAGGCCAAGGCAGCCAGGTGAGAATTGGCTGTGGTGTTTTCACTCTCTGATATTTCAGCCTTCCCCCAATATTTGGCTCAGAATCTCTTTCCTTACAATGTGAATTCGTGCTACTACAGGGATGCATAGAATGGAGGGAAACAGAGACAGTGAGAGAAGGGCTGGAGATGCATGGGATGGTGGGCACATAAAGACAGAGAGGAAAGGAGTGGGGATGCATAGGATGGGGGCATATAGAGACAGGGGAGAATGCAAAGGCAAATTACCAGAAAGCACAAAGCTGAACTAAATGCCAAAATCTGGGCCAAGAGTTTATATAACCCAAAGAAAGCTGCCTCAGACAAGGGCATCTAGAAATTCAGTTCTCTAACTTCTAAAGCTGACAACATGAGCCTCTACATCTTGGGGCCTGGGTCTATGAGCCTCTGTGTCTCCCAGCTCATTCCAAAAATATTTGAGCTTGAGGTTCTAAGAGTGCCAGCACTGAAAGTTAGCTATTCCTTTTCTCCTTATGATGTCTGTGTGGAACAAAATGACCCCAGCCAGTTGTCTGGTAACAGCTTGAGCATTATGAAGAGAAACACAGAACAGAGTGTGGAGGGGGTAGGTTGTACTGTCTGTTATAGAACAGTTGATCAGATAAGCCTCTAACTGTTGAGTTGTTGAACAGAAGGTTTAAGTAAGTAAGGTAGACAGTTTCTTGGGAAAGAATGATCCACATAGAGGAAGTAGTGATGTCAGAGTGTGAGGATTGTATCCACAGTGTATCCATGGAACTAATTGACTGGGCCAAAGTGAATGGAGGAGTAACTGGCATATGATTAAGTCAAATAAATTTTTGGAAGTCAGTTACGCAGACTTGTATGAGTGGGACCTAGAGCGACATGGCAACATACCAGAATATTTGACATGAGTATAAGAAGAAGCAAGTGACTTGCTCTTTGGACACTGGAATGTAAATGAGGAGGAATAGTTACAGAAAGAATAAGTTCTTATACATTTTAATAAAATTTGTCTTTTAAAAGACTCCAAACATAGCTAATTAATTATTACTGCAACTCCACAAGACACACATTAAAATGAAACATAAAATCGAAAAGGAGGGGAAAAATAAAATGAATAGAAAAATGTCTGTTCCTGGCACCTCATTTCCTCCTGGGCCTGCTTTCTCGTTCTTGAGTCTGTGTGGCGTCTTCCACCCTGTATCTGTGACTCCATGTCTTCTACACTATGCTTCCTTCTCCCTTCATCCGCTGGGTCTACAGACCTCCATCTCCACAGCACTAAAACTCAGTTTGCCCTCACCTTTATTTCCTATAGCATTTAGTCCTTGCAAAAGAATGACAAGTAAATTTTTATAATGATTATTTTTCACTGTAGCCCAGTAATTTCACAGCTTCCATGGACTCAGCAATTTTATGGGGCTTGTTTTTCTCAGGAGAGCATTTTTCCACCAAAGCTGTAACCTTGTCTCTATATCTAATTTTGGAATTTCTAACTCATTTAGTATTTTTCAGGTTATCCTCTCAATGAAGATGAAGATAACGTGAGTCACTAGATCATGCAATAACCAAGTATTTTCAAATCCCCACATTATGAGGGGATCTCACCATTGCGTGCATTGATGGTGAGTAGCATCACAGCATCCTTGGGCATCTTCTTTACTCTTTATGAACTTTATCTAGGAAGTTTTCATAAGCAAGTTAATATTATACTAAGAACTCCTGCTCAGGGTTCTCGAGGCTCAGAGGAAGACTAGAGACCTTGATATCCCTGTGTACATACTCATGGGTGTTGGGGTGGTTTGAAATAAAATGGCCCCCAATAGGAGTGCAACTAAAGAGAGGTGTGGCCTGTTGGAGAGGGTGTAGGATTGTTGAAGGAGGTGTATTATTGTACAGACTGTCTTTGAGGTGTCATATATGTTCAAGATACCACCCATTGTTTCAGTCCACTTTCTGCAAGATATGGAACTCTCAGCTACTTCTCTTGCATTGTGTCTGTCTGTACACCAACATGTCTCACAATGTTTAATAATGGATTGAATCTCTGAACAATAAAGAAGCTACCCCAATCAAATGTTTTCCTTTATAAGAGTTACCATGATTATAGTGTCTCTTCACAGCAATAGAAATCCTAACAAGGACAGAAGTTGGTGCCAGGGACTGAAGTATTGTTGTGATTGATAGACCTGACAATATTTTTGTTTGAAGAAATATGGATTTTGGGGCTGTGAGTTTTAAAAGTAGTTGGAACGCTTTAAATGCTGCTTAGTGGGCCATACTAGTAGGAGCATGGAAAACAGCGGTGCTCAATGTGATTTGATGAACTGTGGGGGGGGAAGGGGCTGCTTCGAGAGGCTTCAGAGGGGAAATACGTTAGTATGTTTCCTAGAGATCATTCTTGTGAGATTTTAGTGGAATGTGGCTGCTTTTGGCCCTCCCTAAAGCTAAAATGAAGAGTTTTTGGATTAATTCTGTTGTAAAATGAAATCTCAAAACAACGTAGTATAGACTCTGTTGTGTGGTTATTAGTGATAACTCTAATGAAAATTTATAATGAAAAAAAATAAGGTGAGTAAATAAAAATATAAAATGTACAGATGGAGAAAAGGGGCCTAGGAACTGGAACAGAGCTAAATACTGTGTTCAAAAAGATAAACAAATTAAAAAAAATGGAATAAAGGACATGGTAGCCTCAGGGAAAGATCCCACTCAGCTGTTTCCAGCTTGTTAAAAGGAAAAGCTTAGAGCTGGGTGTGGTGGTGCATGCCTTTAATGCCAGCACTCCAGAAGCAGAAGCTGGTGGATCTCTGAGTGTGAGGCTAGCCTGGTCTACAGAGCAAGTTCAAAACCAGCCAAGCTTAGGCAGTGAAGAAAAAAAGGAACTGATGAAGATCTAATTAAATGAGGGAGTCCTGGCAAACAACAGAACTTGGTGGCTTTTGCCACATGGTTTTAGAGTTAAGGATAGAAAAAGGAATTTGCCTCTTCATCTAAGGAAGACCATGGATGCCAGACATATATTTTTGCTCTAGTCTTGGTCTAGTATTTCCTCATTATGCTCCATTCCCTATGTTTTGGAATGGGAATGTATATCCTGTGCCATTATATATTGGAAGTATGTGATCTGCTTTTTTATTTTGATTTTACAGAGGATTACAGTTAAGAAATTACATGAATCTCAAAAGAGACATTGAACTTTAAAAGTTTAAATAAGCTTGAGAATATGATGGACTATAGGGACTTTTGAAGTTGGACCGAATGCAGTTTTGCATTATGATATGGCTACAAGTCTTTGGGGGCCTGGGAGTAGAATGTGGAGGTTTGAAAACAAATGGCCTATTAAACAAATTCTATTTACTATTATAATAAAACCTCAAAGGCAGATATTGGGCAAAAGTGGAAATATTAGAGAGATAGAGAAACAAACCACGACCACTTCTCACCCAGCCAACTCCTCTGGCCTGTCTCCAGGGAATCCTCTGATTCCAACCTCTCAGTCCTCAGCGGAAAGGGAAGTAGCCAAGCAGCTGAACTCCTTTCTCTTCCTTCACCCAACTGTCTTACTTCCTGGTTTAGCTTTTTTAGAGCTAGTATTAAAGGTGTGTACCTGGCTGTTAGTTCTTGAACTAACAGAAATCCAGACAGATCTCTGCCTCCCAGTAATGGGATTAAAGGTGAGAGAGATGCCCTGTGGTTAAGAGCACTGGTTACTTTTTCAGAGGGCCTGGTTGGATTCCCAACACCCACATGGCAGTTCACAACCACCCATAACTTAAATAACAGACACCAGGCAAAAACATGATAGACAAGCAAAACACTCATACGCATAAAAATAAATAAGCAAACCTTTTAAAAAGATAACACCCATATAACCCACTTAGCAGGTGCTTGTGTTCTCTTATTTTTCTCTATACTCTCCCCCAGTAATCTCTTCATGTTATGAATCCATCAAGGGGTTAATATAGCAATTAGGTTAGACTTCATATGTTCAATAAACTTCAAAGCCTATCATCTGGAGAGCAAGCTCTCATTTAAGAGCCTGTAGAGGGCACGTTACATTTGAGGCACCCTAGAACTGACAATGGAAGACAGTGTCCATAGAGCAAGGAGGAATTCAGGACAATTCCATATTCTCCTGGATGGGAAACTATTAGGAAGGAGTTATGGCACTCTGAAATGAGAACATAGATTTGCAGTGTCACCTGATATAGGCTGTGCAAGATTTGAGCTGTCTATAAATCAGCCAAGCCCAGACAATATTTTGATGATTATGAAGCCCAGCTTCAGGGAGAAGTTGGGGTGAAATAGTTAAATGGCAGATCCACTAACAGGAGAGTGGTATTTCACATCATAAGATTGGGTGAGATCATGTAGACCATGTTTGGATGTTTAGAAAGCAGGGAGGAGGTAAACAGAAGGCAAAAGCCTGGGATACCATCTCACATAGAGGAGAACTGTGCTGAGCCCCTACAAAGGAGAGTCTTTCTTACCCTCCCTATCACTGAAAAAGAATAAGCTGACACTGGCAGCTTAGCAGAAAAGATTCTGTTCCAATTTTGCACACTTACTGTTTAAACACAACACTGCCTATCACTTTGAAAAACCACGTGTAGTGTAGATTAGTGATGATAGATGGTGTCAGTGTGATTTAATTTCTTCAGGCAATGCTGGCACATGAGGAATTACATTCCCTAAAGCAATACTTGCCTATGAAACCAAAGCACAAGGCAGAACCCAACTCAGAAGGTTTCCCTGGGGGCATTGGTGTCAAAATCAGACACTTGTTGGCTGTGACCATGACTCAGCACAGTCCACAGCTTTGAAGCGGTATTCCAACAAACACAGTCTTGATCCCAAGCTAGGGTCTGTTCCCCAGCAGAGAAGAGCCAGAGTACAGTCATTTGCTTCTGTGGTTTTAGAAGACATTGTTCAAAGATCCCATTCAGCTCCAACCAAGTTCAAGTGTAGAGGATGAGAAGCTAGAAAATTACATTGGGTAACTACCACCTCTGCATTCCAAGTGTTTATCAACTTAGAGTGCTCATAAGTGGGACTTTGGGGTTGGGTGAGGAACATTTCTCATGAAAAGTCTCAGAACATGAATTACAGTTATTATGATCCATTATTTACTTCCAAATACTTCAACATAGCATTTGTTATGTGTAAAATAGCTTTAATCTATATTCCCAGTAGCATCCTTCAGAGACACTTGCTATATGTGTTTTCCTGCCTTCACTTTTATTTTTTGTATATGTGCCTGTGTGTGTGTCTGTGGGAGCTTTGTGCCTGGGGTTCAGAGACCAGAAAGAGCTTAAGCCCCCTGTCAACTAGCATTACAGAAACTCATAAGGGTCAAACTTGGATGCTGAGAACCAGACTTTGGTCCTCTAAAAAAGCAGCAAGCACTCTTAATTTCTGAGGCACATCTAATCCTATCACCTGCTTTAAAAAAAAAAAATCAGTAACAGAACTTTGTTAGTTATCATAATGTGTGTATAGTTGGGTGCTTATTAGTGTTTAAGACAGACATTGCCTCCTGTCTGCTGACTCAGAAGCCCTCATAGACTGCCTGGGGACACTCAGAAGTACAGAGTGGAATGAATCTCAAAGGATTTCTCTGGTTTTCTGTTTAACAGCCTTTACCTAAAGTCATCTTATCCTACTCTGTAGCCTGAATAGTTTAGGCGACCAGAATGCCACCCTAAAAATGACTGTGGAAGTCCAGAAAATGCCACACCAGAAACATCTCTTTAGCATTTGAACTATCTTGAGGCTATTATTTTGAAAAAATGTAACAATACTGATTAAAGAAGAGGAGATCAAGAACTGGAAAGGAATGGGAGGGGCCTGGAAGAGGAGGATGGGGAAACAATGTAAACAGTACTCACGCATGAGATCCTCAAAAATTATAATGAAAGTGCGATTTCGGCTTCCTTAGAATAGGTAGATGATTAACAAGGTATTTTTAAGTGCGGCAAGTCAGGAGGGCTATTAGAATTAGATTATGCCATGTGTGACTGATTGGCAGGCCCTGCAATGTGGGAAGTTCACTATCTCATCATGATCAGCAGTGTTTGCAAAGCAGAGCTGAAAGGCATGGCCCCAACCCATAAAAATATGAAGCAAGCAGAAACTAATTAGAAATGTGATAAGCAATGATTAGGCAGTTACTTCAGGGGGAAAATGAACAAGATGAGCAGATGCCAACTAGGGTAGCCTCTGTGGAAAGGATAGACAGGCTTGCTTAGATGAAAAGTTCCCTGCCTGTTACCTGAGGAAGCAAGTTCCCTCAAGATGGGGCCATTAGCATGTCATTTGCACACGGAATGTTTTTTTTTTTTAATATATATATATATATATAAAAAGGAAAAGGTCACCACAAAACAGAAATGCTTAGGAGGCAGCAAGCCCTGTATTTAAAAGACAGTGATTGGCAGGGCAGAATGGAATACTTGTGAGGGTGCTTGGAAGGCTGTTGCCAACTACTAATACTCCTAACCTCCAGTAGCCAGAACTTATGACTCGGGTGGAATGGCTTGGAGAAGGGTCAGAAGACCTTGGCTCCTGTTTGGGCTGAGGCTCTTGGGTCTGAGCCCAGGGACCTTGTGAATTCAGGGAAAAAAAAAACCCAAAACCCAAATAACTCTTTTTCTTCCTGTGCTCTGGTTAGGCCCATCTGTAGTCAGGGCTGAGGGCATCATCCCATGCCCTGTAGTTTGACTAGTGTGTGGTTTGAGTGTGAATGTCTCCTAGAGGCTTACCCTTGAGCCCTAATGGGTAGTGCTATTTTGGAAAGTCATAGAACTTTAAGGGGGTGGAGCCTCACTGGAGAAGTGGATCATTACTGGTTCACTTGTAGCTTTGCAGCAAGGTTCCACCTCTGAATTTTGCTTTAGGATCACCCTCACAATGTGACCACCTGCCTCTGTTCCTGCTCCCATAGCTGTTATTCCTACTAGGCTAGAATAAGACCACTATCACAATACAATTTTGAGCCAAATTCGAAGCAAGCTTTAATTAAATATGACCAGGATGATGGATTCTGGCCAGGCCCATCTCTGAATTCCCAGAAAATGGCAACAAGTCACATGTTGCAGTGTCTTAAAAAGGCAAACCCACAGTGCCATGCCTTTCCCCGGTCCAATCAGGGGCAAGGGTACATGTTGATATCCTTCCTGTCTGTGTACCTCCTGCCTATATCCAATCAAGAGCAAACATACATCCTGACATATTTCTTGCCCATGTACCTCCTGTATACTTGTGATCAAACATGCTGTAAAGAGCATAGAATGGAAGTCCTTTTGGGCAAGTCTAGGCTAGCCTGAAGGCATAATGTGTGGAGGCATGAGACAGAGGTTCAGAGGGGAGCAAAAGATAAGCAGAAGGTCACCCTCCTAGCACTCCACCCAAGTTACTCTGGCAGAGTGAAAGGCCGGACAGATAGATAAGTGAAGAGGGTTGCCTCACCCGGTTGCTATGGTGATGCGGCCTGACCACCGAATTAGCATATTAAGGGAGAGCCGACCTGAAGCCTGCTGAGTTTGACCCCAGCCTCGTGGCTGAAGTGAAAAGAACTCCAGCCGGCCCTCAGAAGCTAACACCTGGAACTCTGAGGAGGCTTTGCAGTCAAACTCCCTCTGACCTTGGTCGACTCACGGGACGCTGAAGGACCATATCCTAGGCCCGGGGATAACAAAGTCCGAGCAAATTGCCGCCCGAACCAGCGACCGAGGCCTGACTACTCCCACCCCGGGGGCATTGACAGAAAGTGTGGACATAACGGCGAGAAAAAGGTCGTATGATTATATTAATGTATGATTATATTAATGTGTGATTATATTGATGTGTGGTTAATGTGTTTGATGTGGATTGTGTATTCTGAATAAGCATCAGTAAAAAGTTATTGAACCGCCATTGAGTGTCTGGGCTTTCTGTCCGATTCGTCTCCAGCTGACCACTGGGGAAATGCCCGGGATTCTGCTCGTGACACATGCCAAGTGCAGTTGAACCAAACAAGCTTGTTTAGGAAAGCAGAAATGAATGACTTGTTACTGTCCATAAAAATCAGCCCCCAGCACTTCAGGAAGTACCTGTGTTAGTCCCTAAGAGCCATGCCCTCTGAACTCCGGTGTCAGGCCATGTCTTCCTCTAGGCTCTGGTGTCAGGCCCTTTTAAAAATAAGGTTCCACATGCCTCTCTCTCTCTCTCTCTCTCTCTCTCTCTCTCTCTCTCTCTCTCTCTCTCTCTCCCTTGTCCTCTCTTGGCAGCTCTCATTTCTCTCTCTTCCTTTCTTCTTCCCTTCCATTTCTCTTTCTTCTTGCTTTCTTTGCCATTATAACCATAACCCCTTTGTTAATCATAATCATATGCAATAAAGCTCTTTTCTACATAGAAACAGCCATTAAGAGTCTGCTGCCTTCTGCCACATTTTCCATGTACCTGCTTCCATAGAAACCTGCAGCCAGATAACTGGGTATATGTGAACCATGCCAATATATGCTCAAAACCCTAACAATCTGTCCTTGGGCAAAGGGCTTACAGGTTGGAGTCATTTTTGTTTCATGGGTCTCTTAGGCACAGCAATTAAAACTTAAAACGTAACTTTGGCTCTCACAATTGTCAACCATGATGGACTGTGTTACCTTGAACTGTAAGCCCAAAGAATCCTTTCCTCCCTGCTTGTCAGATCCCAGCCACCAGAAAAGTAATACAACTCAGATCATCAAGCCCTCCAGGGCTCTGGGTTGCTGCCTCTAGCCTCACTAGCATTCAAGGTGGGTAGTTTGACTCTGGAACCCAGCTATTATCATTAGAATACTCCTGTAACTGGAGTAGGAACTAAATGGAAGCATTCAGATGAATATACAAAAGAAGCCAGTTTTCAAAGAAAGATCTAAAGCTCAGCCTTACCTTAGCTTCATCCAAGGACCAGAGCATGTGTGGGGAGTGGGGGATGGGGACCTCAAGGACAAGTAGGAGAGGCAAGGACTATGAGAGTCCTGTAAAGGCTATAGACCAGATGGCCAGAGGTTTGGAGGCTCTCTCCTCAGCCCACTAGGCCACTCCCATTCCTGATTTAATAAGCTGTCTCTATTTTTAGACAAGAATCGGGAGCCCTCTAAATTCATCTCTGTGATTGCCATAAGTCCTGTTATCTCCCAATGACTTTCAAAAACAAAGTCAGTTTTTTTGCTCATCTATCATCTCAGAAATAATATTTATAAAAGCCCAGGCTTCATGTTCTTCTTTTTTTTAATACTTGTTGAAGTAAAAGTATATTTGCTTTAAAAAAACAACAAACAAACAAACAAAAACCCAACAACAACAAAAGATATGCCGTTGATGGCTGGCAGATTGTGAAATCTTCTTGGGTACTGGCACACAGCTCACACCTGAAGAACTGCTATGCACACTCAGCCACTCATTTGCCCCATTCTTTACTCAGCAAGAATATCTTCAGACCTTGGTAGTGGAGTGCTAGGCAGGTTAATCAGAGAGGAAAGAACATTCTGGCTCTTCAGGAGCAAGCAGAAACAGGGATACAGATATACAGTGTAGACAGACTACCACACCTAGGGTGTAGTCTCTTTGTTCCCTGGGCTGGCCAGTTTTAATCAGGAGACAACATAAAACACAGAAAAGCAAGCAGTTCAGTTACTCAAAATTCTAGTTCCTGGATTACAGGGCTTTGCCTCTGATTGTACATAGGTCTGTGTTCTGAGAATGCAATTCTTTCCCTGGGAGGTGGACAACCTCCCTTCCTCCTGGGCTTGATGGATGATTAGGGCTAATGATCATTTGAGTAAGTGTTTTATTTATATTGTCAACACTCAGGTAGGCAGACTATTTCCAGTGCCTGGTTGGTATCATATGTCTCTTTTCCTCTATTTTTAGTGATACCTAGGATTTTCCTATAAATCTGCCTTTATGAAACGCAGCAGTTTAATATCCACCAAGAAGATGCAGGCAAGGTTCTCAAAGTTCAAAGCAAAAATGCAAAGCTTTGTATAAACTACCAAAGAGCACAAGGGACAACCACCAGCATGCTGGTAAGAAGATGGAGAACACAGGCAGATGTCCATTCTCTGAAACAGCCACAGCAACAGTCCTGGAGCAAACAGGCATATGGGCTAAGGCAGTTCCTGGGATGGGGAGAGAGGCTATGCTGGCATACCAAGAGTCACCATGCCTGGACACAGGGATGACAAGGGTTAGCAGGCTGCCAAAGCCTACGGCTTCATCTCTTATTAGTGACCTTCTGTCAGGGATTACTTTTTAGTTGTGTATGTATTTGTGTGTATACATGCAAGTATATCTGTGCAGATGCGGGTGAGTGGCCAGAACTAAACCTTCAGTGTTGTTCCTTAGACTTTGATAAGGTCTCTTCATCAAGACCTGTGGCTCAGTTTGGCTAGGCTGGTTGACCAGAAAGCCCCAAGGAGCCTCTCTCTGACTTCCCAGCTGGAATTGTAAGCACATGACATCACCTGTAGCACTTTTGCCTGGGATCTGAGGGCCAAGCTCATTTCCTTGAGCTTGGACGAGTGGCCTTGTGCAATCTCTCCTGGATTGTAGAATGCTCTCCCACAGTTTAAAAGCCAACACCATCTCCATCAGTGTAGTGGTGACGACCCTCAAGAGATCCTCAAGACAGGGCCTGCTGCCATCCCCTCATGGGGGGGTGGAGGTGGGGTTATCAGATCCTTACTTTAGATTCTGTCCACTCCTTCCTTTTCCCTCACAAATGTATGTGATTTTGGTCAAGTTGCAAGTGATTTTACAGTCTCAGGATGTGCTAGAGTATATGGATGTAGGACAGTTAACTGAAGGAGGACCATTATCTGTGCAGCTATGGGGAAGCCATCATCTGTGTGGGGGTGAGACTCTTTGGTGGGTCACTCACACCCCTCTAACTTTTCTTGGACCACACTCCATAAGTGAGCTTGCTAACTCCTTTGCTCACCAAGGGACTTGGCTGGAATCATTACTTGTCACTGGTGCCATAATCTGAGATGAGCAGACATGATGTGTGCATGTGTCCAGGGAAAATGCAACCACAGCACTGTTAAAAGACAACGAATGTAACAAAATCAGGGAGGATTTGTAGATGACATATTCTGCCATGCTGCTGCATAATCCAGAATGTGAAATGGGTTTACAGACTGAGGATATCAACAAGAGGCAAGTACACTCAGGAACTTTTGATTTATCTGATCTACTAGACATTTTTATTTATATAAAAGACAAATGACATAGGATGAAAATAAGTGATTTAGATTTTGATATAAAAAGAATATTGTGCATTCACATTCCTATTTTAATACATGAGTATGGCTGAAGTGTTCAATAAAAGAATAAAACCTTCCCTTTATGCAGAGTAGTGAACAAAAATCAGCATTTTTAGGAATGACAACAATGTTATTCCTTGGTCTTTTTCATTAATATGAAAAAAAATGACATAAACAAAACAAGTCACAATAACTTGACACTGTGTTCCAGTTTCTGATGATGACCAGGAAGTGAAATTGTTTTTGACCCCTAGAAATCCCACTAGTGGACCTGTATTCTATAAATTTACCGCTAGAGGGCGGTGAACAACAGCTATTGGGAGGGCATCAGCACGCCCTAAGGTGCAAGTAGACTTGGAGGATTTCCAAGGTGTTGCACAATACACTTCCAAGGGGCAGAATGCATACATTTTTGTCCCGCCCCCAACTTGACCATGTATCCTAAACCTCCTGTGATCTGTGGCTTCCCATGGGCCAGAAAGAACAAAAAACTCCTTGGTGGCCGTTCAATCATGTTCCTATTTGGTTGAAAATAACACAAGAGGCTGTTGCTTGCAACATCCACATTTGTTGGTGGATTAACAAAGATTCCTATTAAAGCTCATTCTTTGCTCTTATCCAAGTGCACACAGATTGCCAGACTACATGGGACTTGTGTGTGTCCCCTATTCAGCTTCTGCAAGGGTTAGGACCATGCAGAGGCCAAGAACCATAAAGAAAGATTGCAGAGCAGAGAGCCTCCCTTGCAAAGGCAAATGGAACTTAGTATGTATATATAAGAGATTTGACCTAATGAGGATCTGTCCAATTCACGGTCAGCTTCAAATAATGACATCAGACACACTTTATGCAATCCACCATGTTACCAAAGGGAGGTGGCACTAATGGACATTTCTAGTGTGTGTGGTGCATGTATGTCTAGAGGTCAGAGGTCAGAGATAGATGTTGTTCCTCAGGATACTGTTCAACTTGTATTGGAGATAGTCTTCTTAGCTGACCAAAAAGTTCCCAGGGATGTTGGCCTCCCCAATGCTGAGATTACAAGTGTATTCCAAAGACCATGGCTTTTTTTTTTTCATGGTTTCTGGAGGACTGAACTCAAGTTCTTTTGCTTGTGAGGCTTTTTATTTGCTGAGCTATCTCTCCAGGCTCATGATGCTCATTTCTTACAATGGATCTTTAGTGATAGCAGCTTTCATTTCCAGCCTGAGGTGGGTGGGCTCTAGAGGGGATCCAGGAACCTCTCTCCTTATCTAAAATTGAGTTATTTTTTTTCCTGCAACATCTCAAATACTTAAAACAAAGTACAACTTTTTCAGACAGTGAGCTGACCAAGCAAAACACGGATTCAAAGTATCCCTGGACACAGTTATACAGTAAGGGCAGTGTGTTTCATTCAAATCCTGTCTGCTCTTTGGGAGCCTGGGAAGATGAAAGCCATTGGTGCTGCCATGGCAGAAACTCCAGCAGGAGAAGAACTAAAATTAAACACAATGAGCCACAGGGGATGGACGGGTGTGGAGTGTGCCACATTCAAATAAAACAAAGAAACTGATAACAGCTGGGAATGAGTAATAGTAATTTAGGCACAGAAGAAAATCAAACAGCACAATCGTATTAGTAGATTGTGGGACAACTTCGTGGCAGAGAAACTGCCTTCTTTGATTCCCGAGGTCTATGAAAATGGAAAGACAGGCTAAGTTTCTAGGCTAAGCCTGAAGTTCACAAGTCAGATGTGGGGCTTGAACACTGATAATAAAATGAAAAGCAAGGCACATGGAAACCCTGTGGCATAGTGGTAGGCTGGAACTTAGCTCCCTGGCCAGGAAAGCATTCTCACAGAGAGTAATTATTGCAAAACAAAGTATTTTGTGGCCAAAGCAGGCTGTGAGGCATGGATCCTTCTCATGCAACTGTACCCCCAACCCCACATTCAGGGGACCATTGCGCGTGATTGTCAGGTGCTAAGGGTGTCCCGAGTCCCTTCTGCTCCATTCTGAAGCTTGCCACTAAACACGAATTACCCGGGAACATTTGATCATTTTCTTTGTCTTCGTGCAGAGTATGGCTATAGATAGAGAGATATAGACATATATAGATATATAGATATAAAACATAGCTATTCATATTTACATACAGGCATTAATAAAGTGCAAATGTTATTGGCTGTTGTAAAAATCAATCTCATTTCCTGAGGAAGTGCTAATACAGCTTATGCCATAACAAAGTCCAAGGCATCAATGCTCTCTGTCATTTAGCCCTTGCTGCTGCTGCTGCTGCTGCTGCTGCTGCTGCTGCTGCTGTTTCTGAACATGGAGCAGCTACTAGGGAAGAAGGGAGCAAGTCCTTGGATTCCTAGAAGCATCAGTCAGGACAGCATCCTGCTGCTGCCTCTGGTCTTTGGTGAGAGGGCGGCTTCTGAAGACTTGACCTAGCCTGCCCAGAAAAAGCTATTTGGTAGTGTTCAGTGAGCCATCTTCTGGAATCTTCTCCTGGGAGCAGCTTCTCCCAGACAGTCTATCAGGATGCTCCAGCTCACTGAAGCGCTCTGCCACACACTGGGCTGTGAGGCGGGCCTCAGGATCATGGTCCCAACACTCTGTCAGTGTCTCACAAACGATCTGGATACCCTGCAGAGGAAGGGAGGGGTCCCAAGGGTATCGTCAATGGGTGATCTCCATGGAATTAGCATCAATACATCATTATCAATGATGTCCTATCAGAGTAGGACTCAGTCTCCCCATGTGGTCATGTGTGTACAGATAGGTGTCAAAGGTTGATGTCAGGTGTCTTTCATACTCCCTCTCCACCTTGGTTTTTGAGAATAGTTTCTCACTGAACCCAGAGTCCCTTGACTTGGGATGGTTTGTCACTTCCTCCTGCATGTGCACACCATGGCACCCAGTTTTTTCTGTAGGTGCCAGAGATCCAAACTCAGGTCTTCATGCTCATTGCAAACCCTCTAGTAACTGTGCCATCTCTCCAGTGCTTAGGGCACACATTGTATAGATTGTAAGAATATGCCCATTACATGTTCTGAAAGACCCCCATTTCCCACCTTAGGCTGGGTTCTGTCTTTCCCTTCCCTATCTCAGCCTCTGGAGGTCTCCTTTTTCAGAATGCAATATGGCTGGATCATAGGTATTCTTCTGTGTGAACAGAGCTGGACACTCAAGCCCAGAGTGGGACAAACATTAGCCTGGGTTCATTTTGTAAAGTCAATGTTTCATAGAATGACTCAGAGGTTTCTCCCAGGATTATCAAGAGTGACCCTATGATGCCACAGTCATCTCCAGTGACATTAAGTTAGGCCCGTTGACATGGATGTCTTTGGATGCCAAATCTACTTGTCTGTAAGATACTTTATAGTTCCCCGCCCCCAGACAGCTCTACCCACTGAATCTCACCCCACACAGAAAATGTTGTCCAGGCAGAAAAATGTTCTACCACAGGCTGGGTTTCATTTTGAATCAAGAAAAATTTTGTTATTATTTTTAAGTCGTTTCAGAAAACCAGAAGATAAACAGTCTGAGATGTGGAAATAAGATTAACTCCTTCCATGTAGAGACCAACATTGCCCCTGGTGACCTCCAAACAGGTAGGATAGATACATCTGACACCCTTTGTGGCGAGCTGGTATTTGCCCAGGGAATACCAGCAACTTTCACAGCATCTACAGAGTCCCTCCACAGCCCCAGTTCTTGATGTGGAATTAATTGCATAATTCACCTAATTGATGGTATTGATTGATGGCCCCGTTAAGAGTAGAGTGTTATTGTTGCTATACCAGAAACATTTATTTTGTTCTGACACAGTAATTACAGGCAGTAAATTAAATTAAATATTAAGCATTACCTTGAAATCAATAGGGCAACAAATCTCACTAAGAGGAAAAATGTATTATGCAAATTCTTTCCAGAATTTTACCGTAATGAATAACGGCTTCATTATAAAAACTTTACAGAGGAGACCTCAGGAGATGGTGACAGTTTCCTTAGAACATACCATTCCAGCACCTTCTAATTCCTGAGTTGTTTTTTTTTTTTTTTTTTCAAACAGTCTTGCAGTTTTAGAACCAAAAACGATTTGTCTGAGAATCTGGAGAAGACCTTGACCCTGAGAAGCCAGCTCACCTACTCTTTGATCACAGTGCTGGCTCTGAGCCAAGGCTGACTCTGAGCAGGCTTCCTGTCCTATTTGTCTTCCTGATGATGCCTGGCTTGCTGTTTCTGGTTCTCATTTGAATTCCCCATGCCTTTAGGCAAACCTCCACACCCGTGGCCAGCATGGATGAAAGGCTTGGTCCAAGAGGGCAATAAAGGGCTTTTCTAGGTGGAAAAGAATCATTCTTCCAGAGAGATAGAAAAACACTGTTCTATGTCTTCACTGAGGCTCTTCCCTGGGTATATCACCCATGGGAACAACAGTCTCTCAGTCACAAGCTAACCTTTCTTCCTCTCCCCTCCAACCTCTGTTATGAGCAGCCTTAATTTCCAATTTTTCAGAAGGAATGACAGAGAGTCGTGTGGATGTCACTCAGCAGGCTGGCCTCCCCCTCCTTCACTGGCAAACTCCTCTTCATCAGTAAGGCAGGCTACTCCTTCCCAGGCATGCTCACACCACAGACTTGCCTCTCATTTCCACACACAGCCCACAAATATGCGCACATCAGCTACCCAATAACCCCACTTGCTTCCAACTGCTAAGTGTTTCTTTGTGAAGTTCAAGAACCCCAGCAGAACAAAGTTGGAGCCCAGTGAGAATAGGATATAGGCTCCTGATGTGAAGGCCCAGGAGTGGACAGCAGATATAGCTAGCAAATTATCCTAACTCTGAACCAAGAGGACTTAGAAAAGGTGATCGATCAGTGCCCTGCAGTATGCATCTGAGAGCTCTGTGATGGCTGTACATGCCTAGTGAATGCAACTTATAAGAACACTGAAATTTTCCTTAGGATCACAAACAACCTAGGGCCCCTGCATTCAGAGTTAAGCTCCATCTCCCAGGGAAACAAGGTCCCTGCACTCAGAGAATCTCCCAGAATTCTCTGCTACCCACAAGCTGACTGCTCAGCATGGGCCTTCTGACCCTTCAAAGTCAGCATTCCTTACCTGATGGTTGAGCCAGAAGCTGGGGATTTCAGGCCGTCCTCGATCTCTCAAGACATTATCCTTCATGCTCTCTACACAGGGGTGCTCCCTCACCTTGGAACCAAACGGGGGCTCATAATCTTTCACTTCTGTGAAGAAAACAGACAGACACAGGCCAGTTGAACCTAGGGCAGCACCTGGCTGAGAGGAGTGTGCTTTGCTTGGTGAGTGCCTGGCTCAATAATATGAGGAAATAATGGCAGAATGACCCTGTCATTCCCAGAACACTTTTAATGATGGTGGATTAAAATGAGAAGGACAGGATTATGGAAGAATGCCGGGAAATATTCCACTGGGGATTATTCAGTCCTTTTAGGCATCATGCTAATAGCTGAAACCTTGAAAATAAGGCAGTGACCCAGCTTTCCCAACAATGTAATCATGCTCAATGAGGGCATATTGTTCCAAAGAAAAGAAACAGGTTCTTTGAAGGTAAAAAAAACCTTATATATCATGGGCTGAAGAGAGAGCTCAGCAGTTAAGTGTGCCCCTCCAGGAAACCAGAGGTCCCAAAACCCAGGTCCAGTATCTCACAGCTACTACTTACTTCAGCTCCAGGGGACCTAATACTCTCTTGTGGCTTTCATAGGCACTGCATACATGTGCACACATCCACATACAGATACACATAACTAAAGCAGCACCAGGCCACACTGCTGGATTTCCTTGTCCCCAGAACCAGGAGCCCAAAGAAAGCTTTCCTTTATAAATAACAACTTAGCCTCAAGTTCTGTATTATGGCAGTAGAAAGGAGAGGTAAATCTCCTTAGAGACAAATTCACAGAGATGAACAGTGTATGTCTAGGGGTTGGGAGATGAATATCAGAAAAGGGGGGGGGATAGAAATGTGGGTTTAGTACTTAGAATCAGTGTACAGTTTCAGAGCAGGAAGATGAGAAAGTTCTAAGGATGTAGCTCAGTGGTAGAGTACTTGTCTAGCATGCACAAGGTCATGGGTTCAAGTTCAATCCCCAAACTATGAAGGACGTGTGTGTGTGTGTGTGTGTGTGTGTGTGTGTGTGTGTGTGTGTGTGTGTTGAGGGAAAGGCTGGGCTACATTCCACATTTCCCCCCAAAATACGCAGAATCTTTGGCCTTCAACTTCAAGAAAATTTGCCTTAATGAGCAAAAGTTTTACTAATTTGCCTTGTGTGCTAAGAATTGAAGATGCTTTCATGGTAAAATGGAACTTAAAAGAGAGATTGCTGTTTTATTTTTTTCTTTCATTTTCCAGTATGTGCATTTATCTTTAACAGTCTTGGCCCAGTAGAAAAGCTGCCAGGATCTTATTTTATCATTTTATTTGCTGGCTAATTTTTAAAAATATTATTCTTATTTATGCTTTGAAATTTTCATATATTTATACACTGAATTTTGAGCATACTCATCCACCCTCTCTCTCCAACTCTCTCTATTGACCCCCCTTCCTACCTGTATGTTTTCCTTCTTTGCTGCCAATACCACCAGGTCATTTTTTTATAGCTTAGTTTTCATAGATTTTTTTAAAATTTTCTCTTATATTTTAGAATGCAATTGCATTTATAACATTGAGATGAACACAAGCCCTTTTTGTCCCCTTTTGGCTTCAAACATCCCAAGAATCCATCTGCACTGGTCTTGTAGTACATCCTGAAATCTGATGTGTGGGGTGCATATACTAGTTTCTTTCTCCCATTCTCTGTCCTCCATCAGACTGTTGAACCTGATGCTTAGCATCCAGTAAATACAAACTGGGATGATTTCAGAAGAAGAAGCTCGGAAGGTCAGAGCCAGCTTCAGATGAGACATGAGGCTCACTGCCATCTTCTTCCTACGGGGTGAACAGAGCGCCGGAGGGACCATCATCCTCCCTTCTAGATTACCTTGTGGTCCAATCCAGCCAAACAGCACATTTACTTGCTGCATTATATATACCAGGAAAGCAAGGGCAAGATGGTGTGGGATTTGTGTAACATATAAACTGCTCATTGGAGATTGTCCTGGGTGACAGACTCTGTTTCTAATGCTTTAGCTATCATTACCATTGTGTTTCTTGCCTGATTAGACACCCTTTGCCAAGCCAAGAACTCTAGAGCATCTCAAGCGTTGCCCATGGGCCTTACTCCTTCCCCTGTCTCTGCAGAACTGTACTGGGCTGAAACACCTAACCTGAAAATATCTGGACATGATATCTACCTACCACTGGCAGCCATGTCACAAGGTTACATATGTGTTGAACAGTCCAATCTTCTTAGAAATTCTGTGAGAAAAGTCTGAGTCCAGGCTCTCTGAATTATGTAGAAATCATAGCTCAGCTCCCTTTTCCCTGACTATTTGTTCCTGCTTCCCATGAGACCTACTCCTCAACAAACAATGCCCCCCAAATCTTTCCATCGGTCCTACTTCTGGCAGTGCGATCCAAGCCTGCTGCCCACAAAGAGCTTCCTTCTTTCTCTTCTTGTTTCTATCCAGCTGCCCATCAGAGATGACTGCCACCCTAGCATGATGGAACTGGCTAAGTCCTTCCTTGAGAAATAGGAAGTTGCTCAGAACCATACAGCATTATGGAGGTCTGATGAAGTACCTTTGCCTTTCCAGAAGGCTTCCTGATGTCTCCTTCCCAGGGAACACTTCAGAGAGTGCTCCAGGAGTCACAATTCTAATACCCATGCTCAGAAATGACAGGCAAGATATTGCAAAAAACAAGAGGAAAATATCAGGATGAGACTCCAGCCCACTGTTTACCTCATGGTTCACAGGCCCAAAGAACAAAGAAAACACTCCTGTGGTTGAATAGAATAAGGTTAGCCTATTCTATTCCAAGTTCTAACCCTCAAAGTCATTTGTGACAGCTCATCTTCACTGTCATCTTGACTAGACTTGGAATCACTAGGGAATGCACCTCTGTTTGTGTCCCTGAGGCTCACGAAGGAGAGAGGACCCTGCCCTGAGTATGTGCAACACCACCTAATGGGCTCCAAATCCTATACTAGACAAAAGGCACAAAGGAGAAATTCAACTGAGTACATACATTCCCTCCCTGCTTCGTGCCAATGGACACATGACATGACCATCAGTCACCTTATATTCCCGAATCCATGACAGACTATACCCTCAAACTCTGAGCCCACATAAACCTTTCCATTCTTAAGCTTTAGTCACAGCTGTCAATAACAGCACTTATGTTAATGTTTAAGTTTAGTGTGGGCCAAAGGAGGCTTCCGTGGAGCATGGGAGAAGGTGGGCACAGAGATGAAGTAATGGAATTTCTGGTAGAAAAGAAGACAAGGCATAAATTTTTTTCCCAAAGCAAAGGGAAGCATAACTGAGTTTCCCCCGTCTCCCTTAGACCTTGGGAACTATGAGATTTCCTGTGCTCTAAAGACCTACTTCCTTTCTTTGACTAAAATGGGGAAGGGAGGTCAAGGGTCATTCATCTGCAAGGCGCTGGTAGAGACTAACTGTCTGTGCCACACCAGGAGGATCTGAAGGCTTTACTGCCTTCTAAATTTAAAATGGAAAAACTGGATGTGGTCAAAGAATATCATGTGACCCAAAGCAGTAGGTGCCTGTCCTTTGAAAGTGACCTTTCAAGAGGGTACAGTGGTGCGCGCCTGTCATCTCAACACTGGGGAGGCTGAGGAAGAGGGATATTATAAATCTGAAGCCAGCTAGGGCTATACAGGGACCTTTAGGCAGTCTGGGTTACAAATTAGATGACTCCACATCTCAAAAAAAACCAGTCAATTACTGATAAGTCAGTAATTCCTCAGGTTAGAAATGGGGAAGATTTGAAGTGTACACATACCCATATTTTTTATGTTTATTCATCTGCACACAAGCTGTGGTGCACTTATGGAGGTCAAAGGACAACTTTTGGGAGTTGTTCATTCTCTCCTTTCACCACATAGGTCCTGGGACTTGAACTCACGAGCTCAAGCTTGGTGGCTGGTGTCTCTACTTTCTGAGCCATCCTGCATCCTTGTGCACACATTTCAAACTGAGCTTTTCTTTAACACCTGAAAATGCCACATTTGCACAATATAGGTAGGCTTCCACAGCAATGCTAGACTTTTTTATTTATTACCATGGGCTTTGTTGGTCCTTCTCTTTGTGGTCTTTCCTCTCATTTTGAACACTCGTGTGTCCCACAAGTGTGCTGAGATGACGCATATCTGGCTGTGTGCACACCTGCCACCCAGCTGAGAAATATATTGCATCTACTCTGGGCACCCAAGTAGAAGTTCTGCTTGCTACTTTTGTGGCTACTCAGGCAGTTCCATTTGCTGTTCTCTGAGCCTCCATGGAAACCAGAGACATGAACAGTGCATGGAAGTAAAGTGCATTCCCTCCTGGAGAGATTTTCTATATGTTCCTCAATTCTAAATTTGCTTCAAGTTTTGACAGATGTCCACCTTGACTCTGAACAGGAAGGCAGACCCTTAAGTTAAAATCTGAACTCTGAAAAACAAGGTCAGAGATCAGGCACCTGAGGGGTAAGGTTAGCAGGCAGGAAATCCTGTACCTGTACATGGGCACTGAAGGCCTTCCTGGGGAATCTCACACTCTGTACCACACAAATAGTCCTAAGAATGGAACAGAGTATATAATTGACAGTATACTTACTGGTGGCCTGGACCTCTTTGGCTCCTGGTATCTCCAGCCTGGATGACTAGAGTCAACCCACCTCAGTAAACGTGTCACAGCGAAACCTATATGGGCTCCACCCATCTACTCATCTTTCATATTGGTGCTTAAAATATTTTAGAAAATGTGCATGTTTAAACCCATGAAATCACTAAATGAAGGTTTCTACAAATACCCGATCTCTCATCACTGTGCTCCTGGGTTCTTCCCCAAAGGGGGCTTTGGTGAGATTAAAGGGGATTTAAACCATTCATTACCTTATAGATTATAAGTGAGCCACTTCTCAAAGTACTTTTTATAAAAGATCAGGTGAGTTTTCCTCAGTTCAATGGAGAGAGGCTTCAGCAAAACACAGCAGAAATGAATTATAGAAAAAAATGAATCGCAGTTAGACGTCTCTAGCTAGACTGCATTGTTATTAAAGTCACTTAGAACAGTGGTAAGGTGGCTCAGTGAGCAAAGACTCTGCTGCTAACTCTCCTGAGAGCAACATGCTGGGAGGAGAAAAGCAGCCCCTACAGCTTGCCCTCTCATCCATACAAACACCCCATGGCACATGTGCGCTGCCCTGAGAACTAATTTCAAAAGAAATTAAAATCACCTAGATCCATTCTTAGTTCCTTCCTTCCTACAGCAGATCTTATGTGCATGTTCGGCACATTGACATTAAATGTGCTAGGGGAGTGGGAGCAGGATCATGATGAAGGAAAATGAATGGAAGTAACTGAGCATCTTTTAGGATGTCAAAGAGCCAGGCAGTAGATGCTGAGGAACAATCTGGACAGATGTGACCCAATATCTACAGTTCACCATTAAGAAAATTGAGGCTGGGCTGTGGTGGTCCAGGCCTTTAATCTTGGCAGGGGCAGGGGCAGGGGCAGAACTCTATAGTTGGAGGCCAGCATGATCTACAGAGCTAGTTCCAGGAAAGCCATGGCCTCGGAGAGGAATGCTGTCTTGAAAAACAAAACAAACCAAGAAAGAAAAAAGGAAGGAGGAAGGGTGAGTCTGGAAGGCAAAAACCTCAGAGCTGCTTCCGGTAGGTATCTCAGGGACCCTGCAGAGCAGCTCTTTCTTGCTGAAGAGTTCTTACACTTTCTTCTCTCCACCTAGTGTTACAAAAAGTGTTCCCCCAGTTCTGCCAGAGCAAGCACCACTAGGGAGTACCCCACACACTAAGAAACTACCAAATATCCTTGCCTTGTAAGGCCTTCTCCATCATAGGCCCTCAGGAAGAGCTCTTTAGGGTCTGCTAGATGGAGACAGTTGGTAATTTCCAAACAAGCTATGTAAAAACTATTAATGAAAAAAAAAATCCCCTTATCTGTTGTGATTTCCCTGAAGTGTACCCAAACACTTGCGTATTCTGGCTTTGGGAAAGGTGGGGCAGGGGTAGAGCTGGAGGTAGAGAAAGAACAGGACAGTCTCTTATAACCACAGGTACCAGAGGAGGGCGGGGTTGGCATGGCACCAGTACAATGTTTACTCAGGTTCCTCTTTGTGGGATCCGGGGTGCTCAGACTGAAGCAGATGTCTCTACCACAGTTAAACCAGCCCATCCTGAGTGTCCTCTGTCCACACACCATTCAAAACACTCCTCTAAGAGACCTCTGTTTAACTGCTGCCTGGAACATTCTCTTCTATCTCTTCTCCCTGCAGTCAAGGCTGAGGACCAGCCACTGCTTTCCATGCTCTCAGGAGGTCCCCCAGCTCTTCTAAAAGGAAACTGCCTGCCCTTCTCTGCATCACCACAGACCCCCCCCCCCAGACAACACTGGTATGGCTTTGACCATCAGCATCTGGCCCACAGCTGTTGTGGCTGCAGTTGGATAGTGTCCCCCAAGGCAATACTCTAATTTTATATTCACTTTCCAAACGGTGCTGCCTTGGAGTCCAGTCAGAACAAATGCTTTCCATCCTGCCCTTCCGGAAGTTTCTCTGAGCCCCCTCCTTTCTTTTCTGCTCAGCCCACTGTTTTTTCCATGCTTCTCCAGGAAGGAGCTATCTGCGTCAAACCCTTGCTTTCTGGGCCCTGTGTGTCAGCTTCCAGGTGGCCAGGGTCTGGGTTGGTTTGCATGTGGGCCAGTTCGGGCTGGGGATGAATACATGTGGTGCTTGCTGTATTTCCCAAAGGGAGACATAGACACCTCCCTCATCCACCTCCCACACACCATAGTGCAAACACTTGCCCAGACCCCAGGCCAACTGCCTGGCCTGGGACAGAGGCTCTTTGTAAAAGAGAACCAATCTTAGGTCTGTCCTTGCTCAATTGCTGTCTCCTGCCTTCTCTCCATTAGAAAGCAGTGGCTCACCAACTCCCTTTCCATCTTGCTCTCAATACAGGACTCAGTTTGTTCTCAGCATTTTTCTCATGCATTCTTTGAGACACTCCAATTGTCTGAAATACCCTCCTCAGTGGCATTATCTGCCCTCTAAATCTGCTATCATTTTCTTTCTAAAATGATCACACCCACCCATCTCTTGCTGGACAGCAGATCTGTTGCTGACCTGCCCTAGCTTCGATCACTAGACCCATTCCCTTGGAGAGACTGAGCCTTTGAACCTGGGGCTCTTGCTAGGTGTGTGGTGCTATAATTGTGATACTGTAGGACCAGGGAGGCTGTGTGGAGGAGAGTCGTGAGTGTGACAACTCTGTGAGTTTCCTAGCAAGACCATACCTCAAACATAAAACAAACTCCTATTTCTCAGCAGGAAGAAGGGTGCCCGGACACCTATCATTCATTTGATGTCACCAGAAAGAGTTAATGAATGGATGAGTGAAGGAAGGAATGAAAGACTAGATCCTTGGAGAAAGCAGAATAAAGATAGCAGATTTTAATGTATCTGTGCACAGAGATTAACAGCCTTGATTCTGTTAACTGGGATCTGGAGGCTGGAAAAAGACCATTAGTAAATGCTTGCCCAGGGACGTGGATTTCATCAGAAGAAAAAATTAAATTAAAAAAACCCAGGTGCAGCAGCACATGCCTGCCATTCCAGAGGAGGTAGAGGCAGGTGCATACCCAGGGATGGCTGACTAGTCAGTCTGGCCTACTTGGTAAGTTCGAGGGAAATTAGATATCCTGTCTTAAAGAAAAAAAAAAAAAGGACATTGCCTGACAACAGTATCAGATGTTGACCTCTGACCTCTGGTCTTTTCTCTCTCTCTCTCTCTCTCTCTCTCTGACACACACACACACACACACACACACACACACACACACTCACCACTCACTCTTTTTCACACACACATACATACACACACACACACATCCACACACACACACACATATGCAATACAAGCACACAAGCACACACACATCCACACACACATATGCAATACAAGCACACACACATCCACGCACACATATGCAATACAAGCACACAAGCACACACACATACACACACACACACACACACACACACACACACACACGCACACACACACAGTCAGGGACTCATCAAGGGAGAGAGGAAAATTCAGAGATATAGATTTTCAGAACCGAGGACCCTAAGGAGTACTGTCTCATCCAATACTTCTGAAGAGCTGTGCCATCAGTGCAGGATGTGCAGAGAGGCTCTGACCCCCACATAGGTATTCATTTGTCCTGTCCTCCACTCGTCGGGCCAACTCTGTCCCAGCACGGGCAAGGCCTGTGGCTACAGTCCTCCCAGCTCCATGGTTGTCCCAGCTCTGGAAACTGCTTTTCTCATCTGATGAGGAATGCTAACTGCAGCACGCCCCAAATGCGATGATTCTGGTGGAGTCAGTGTCCTGGTGAATGAAGTGACTGCTTTGGTGATTGTGTCTGTGATTCTTCCAGGGCTTTCTTAACCTGAACCAAACCTTCTTCCTCTTCACACCACTTCATTTACTATGATGCTCTGTGAAACTCTGTGGTGGAATTGCATGCTAAAGGAAGCTTAGATTTGGCTTCAGAAGGAACTATTTATCATCTGTTTATACTGTCTCCCTAGTAACACAGCCAAGAGTAACGTCCCCAGGGCTGTGCTGGGAGCTTCTCCTTCCCCTGGGCTGTGTCTTACCCTCACTCTCCTTCCTACCTTGCCATCCATCCGCTGAGTTAGGCTGGCTGCTGTGCACTTTAACAGTTGTTGCTATAACTCAGCAGCTGCGGACTGGAAGGCAATTCATGCCACAGTGTTAGTCCCAGGAAATGGCTTGAAACAGTCAAGAGATGGGACCTGAAAGGGGTTTCTAGTGAGATCCTCAAAGTGAGGCTTCAGCATGAAGATGGGGCTAGAGAAGAGATAAGGGGCAAAGGGGGTGAAGGGGCTGGGCTTGGTTTCACACAAGAGTTACACCCTCCATCATCACAGTCTCCTAAAGCAAGGCAGATAGGACTTAATTCTCCTGGGACATCTGTCATCTAATGCCAAATATCCTGCTTCCTGCAATTAGCTGTTAGCTTAGAATATACTACATGGGATACGAGCCAGTTGTGGGCTAAAATAGCAATCTCTGATTGCTGAACTAAGGACACATATTCTGCATTGCCATTTAAATTAGCTAATTATTATTTTTGTGGGAGTGGGTAGGTGCATGTGCCATGGCATGTAAGTGGAGGTCAGCACTTTGTGAAGTTGATACCTCTTTCACTTTGACAAAGGCTCCAGGGATTAAACTCAGATCATCAGTAAGCACCTCTGTTCCAGAACTGCCTCAAAGGCCTTGCAATTACTATTTCTTCTTCTTCTTCTTCTTCTTCTTCTTCTTCTTCTTCTTCTTCTTCTTCTTCTTCTTCAGCTTCTTCAGCTTCTTCTTCTTTTCTCCATCATCATCTCCTTCTTCTCCTCACCCCTCCTTTTTCTTCTTCTATTATTATTATTATTATTATTATTATTATTACTACTACTACTACTACTACTATTACTACTACTACTATCCTTCTTCTTCGGAATTCAACAGCTGATGAAAAGAATAATTAATTATACATTGTTTTGGGAGTAAAGGTCAAACTTTAGAAAGACCAGCTATAGAAGTACCCTATTAAGTAGAGGAACTTATTATCTATTGTATTTGAAAAGTGATAAACATGATATATATGTACACATGTTTAAAAAGCATGTGTGTTTTCCCTTACAAGGGCAAGTCTTTCTGGCAGACTCCAAGCTTCTGGGGTGACAGCTGGAACTGCCTGTCCACCCGGGACTCAGGACGCTGGAAAGATGAGGCCACAGAAGCCTGCGCCTGCAGGGGACCCGTCTGTGCATATTTTCATGTGTAAAATTAAATGCTTCTGACATGAAAAACAGGTTAACCAAGCTATATTTAAGGTCTTTAAATTGTCTTAAAAGATATTTTATATTTATGGTTGTGAGCCTAGCCTTTAACGGCTGAGCCATCTCTCCAGCCCTTAAAAGATATTTAAAAAATAATATAAGTGACTGAGGAGATGGCTCAGTTGCCATGAGGACCTGAATTTGGATTCCCAGCACCAACGTAAAAGAAGTTGGGTGTGGTAGCATGAACTTGTACTCTCAGTACTGGGAAGGCAGGAGCAGATGGATTCCTGAGGTTCCCTGGCCACCCATCCTAGCCAAATCAGACAGGCCTGAGTTCAGTGAGACTCCATCTCAAGAAACAAAGTCCAGAAGTACTATAGAAGACATACTTCCTGTCTCCACAGGTGTACACACACAGTAACACACATACACACACAAATCTGATACTTTTAGAAAAGGTCGATGTACTCTCAGGGACATGCCACATTATGTTATAGGCTTAAATCTAGTGATGAACATGAGGGTGGATATGGCCAGAGTCTAGACAGGAGAATTAGGATTAGAAGTTACCATCAAACAAAAGAGCCACAGGAGGGGTTCCATCCAGTTCCTGTCTGTTTTTACCACAAAGCTTGTAAAGGGTTTTTCCAAGATGAACTGAAGAAAATGGATCCTGGTTCCTTCTACAGGGAAATGTGTTTATACCGTAGCTTTTTTCAGAACCCATAAAAGTTGGTGAGCTTAGCTGTATCTCATGGGCCTCAATTCTCCCTTACACAGCAAATATCAACAGGAAGGGGCCCTTGTCAGTGGTGACAATAAATCAGAATGCACCAGAGCCTTAGCCTGACTACCCTGTTAGAACTGGAGCTCAGGCATGATCTCAGGGGCTGTTTACAGAAGCACAGCTCTCAGAGTATGGAAAAAGATACCACTAGCTAGGTAAATTGATTCTGTTGAGGACAGCATTGTCTTTAACTCGACTCCTATCAGTTTACAGAGTCATTTTGGAGCTGTTGAAGCTTCTAAACAGAAAATCATTTATGATGGCAGGTAGTTAATTAAACATATTTAACTGTGAAGAAAGCACACATGCAGGCACACACACACACACACACACACACACACACACACACACGACTACTTTTAAAAGTGTAGAAGACTTCTTAGGCGGGAAAGCAGGAGAGAATTATGGCAGCCAGATAGGAATTGCGAACTCCACAGAGGCCAAAGAAATAGATTTCTTTGGTTGAGCAAGGAGTGAGGAAGAGGAGGCAGCCCAGACCGCCCTTGGGGCCTCACATACTCTGCCAGGAACGAAGACTCACCAGCAATGCGTCCAGTTGGGATAGCCTTGGACAACCTGGACAATACGTCAGCAAGTTTGGGTTAGTAACCAAGAGGTCACTATTTGAGCAATGAAATAAGTAATGACATTATTGGACAGCGATAGAATAAAAAAATAACCATTGTCCTCAGCTGATATAGATGCACAAATAATGGGTAAATACCGAGGGATAATGAGAGGAAGAACAGATTTCCTCAGAGTAAAATATCTACTAATTAGCAGGGGGGGGGGGTTAAGAAAAACAGAAACATTCACATGAGTCTAACATCACAATGATAATCCTTCAAAGTGGGAAATTATTAGTAGATATTCAAATTAACAAGTGATGTTATAAGTTTTAATTCTGTGTATGTGTGTGGACATGTTTGTGACTGTGGGGTGTGTGTGTGTGTGTGTGTGTGTGTGTGTGTGTGTGTGTGTATGTATGTAGGCTAAAGGTTGACATTCCTTATTTTTTAGACAGGGTCTCTCTCACTCATCCTGAAGCAAACTGATTTGAGTCAACTGCCTGACCATCAAGCCTCAGGCACCCTCCCATGCATGCCTCTCTAGCATAAGGGTTATAGGTGCCCACCATAAAACCTGCCTCTACGTGGGTGCTGAGGATCTGAACTCATGTCCTCATAATTGTGTGGTAAGATTTCTGTGACTAAGCTACCTTCTTAGCTCTCTGTGTTCTTCTTGATGCTATTGTAAGTCCAATGTTATCATAAGACAAAAAGTCAAAAAGAATGAAGCCAAGCTTGACTCCATCTGGACAAGGCTGAGATTTCCCAGGTGATACCTGGTGGAAGCTAGTGGGTGGAAAATTTGTGATGGAGACAGAATGTAGAGAACTACCAACCCTTCCTTCTGGCCATCTGGGAATAACAGCGGAAGACAAAGTAGGAGGGAAACATCTGAGGGATGTTCATTCTTATCTACAGTCCTAAGGTCAAGGCAGTGGTAGCCTCTGCGCTGGCTAGTTTTATGTCAACTTGTCACAAACTAAAGTCTCTTTGGAAAAGGGGACTTCCCCCAGCAGACTGATTTGTGGGACCATCTTTTTCATTGATGATTGATCCAGGAGGGCCCAGCTCATGGCAGGTGCAGGGGTGGGGGGGCAGTGCCACTCCTGGGTAGGTAGTCCTAGGAGCTAAGAAAGCAGACTGAGCAAGCCATGAGGAGCAAGACAGGAAGCAGCATCTCTTCATGGTCTTTTCATCAGTGTTGACCTCAGGTTCCTGCCCTGTTTGAGTGGCTGGCTGACTTCCCTGTGCACTTGAATGTGTAAGATGAAATACAGCCTTTCCTCTCCAACTTACCTTTGATCAGTATCTTATCACAGTGATGGAAACACTAAGGCAGTCTGTTAACAGTGGAAGGGACATGATGTACAGCATGTGGAGAAGGGAACAAGGGAATCTAGGAGAGCTGTGGTACTCTGCTTAGGGAGGATGCTCAAAGAAAGACCACCAGACATTCCTACAGGAAAAGCCTAAGGGCTAGCCATCTTCTTCAAGAAGTGTACCCAGAGTTTTAAAACCCAAAAGACACATCAAACCATCTTGCTTAGTTTGGGGAAAAAAATAATGCTGCAAAAGTAAATATTTAGTCAAGTATTTTTTCAGTCCTTTAAATCCAAATGAGAAGAAACAAACTGTGGACTCCCATTTGCCTGTTATCCTTAGGTAAAAAGAAATCATTCTTATTCCTGCTTCTGGTGACCACCTCTGCAAGATATTAAAATATCTGTGGAGAGAAAAGTAATTCTATGTAGCTGTAAGAAGGAGATGTAAAGCCTTATGTTCCCAATGTGGTTATTTACTTAGAAGCCTTGGCAATGAGAATAACCCCAGAAGAGCTATGCACTACAGGATCTCAGCTGCCTCCCAGTGTGGATCCCACTGTCCTGTGTTGAACCCTAGAACTGTGCCTCAAACAGACACCATTACATCATCTGGAGTGGGGACCCACCACTGACTGTACTGTGACCAAGTACGTACCTCCCACCGCATTGCAACGAGATGTCATTTCCCAGAGTACCAGAGCCATGGAGTAGACATCTGTCTGCTTGAAGGACTCCACATTTTCCAAATTCATCCTAGATTCTAGAACTTCAGGGGCCATGTATCTTGCAGTTCCCACCTTGAAAGACAAAAACCACATAGAATGAAGCTCATAATTTAACTCTGACGGAATTTGTTACAGGAGACTTAAACTTGGGGGTTCTCACATACAGATGATTTTTTGTTTCTCGTGGTTTCTTCTTTTATGCTTGGGTAACTTCACACATGTGTCACCCTCTCTCATCTCCTGCCCACTCCTTGAATCCCTTCTTGGTAATAAATCTCTGATCTCTTCCATGTCTTTTCTTAAATGGGCCACTGCATTTGATTAGTGTTGCTCATAAAAGTGTTGGGAGGGGGTTTTACAGGATCAGGGTAACTAACAGTGGCTATACCACGGAGGTAAATGTGACCCCTCCCTTTTCCCCAACAGCCCTAAGCGGCCCATGATGGTTTTCTTCTTAGCCCTTCCTTCCTCCTTTCTTCCTTTTCTTTTCCTTCCTTCCTTCTCCTTCTTTTTTTTTTTTTTTTTTTTTTTTTTGACACGGTTTCAGGTAGCCCAAGCTGGTCTTATACTCTGTAACTGGTAATTAATTACCTTGAGCCCCTGATCTTTCTTCCTGCATTTCCAGAGTGTTGAAAGTATAGGCATATACTACCACACTACCACACCCATTTTCTTTGGCTGTTAGGAATCAACCTCAGGGCTTCCTGCACACTAAGCAAGCCCTGTGCTGACTGAGCTACAGCACCAGCCCTGTGAAGATGCTCCCTAAAAAAAATCACAGAGGTGTTTTAAATGATGAGAATTACACAGGCAGACACAGTACATGGCATTATTTTCCCTCTTTCAAAACTCTTCAAAGGCTCTAAACAAAACATGCACAAACACGTTTCCCAGCTCAGAGCCACAGGTCTGCATATGCATATGCCATCCTATTATTCAATATTCTTACAGATAACTTCAAGGGACATATCTATGATATTTTAGATGCTTATAGGTTTTTAAAGATTTATTTAGTTTTATTTCATGCAATACATATTTTGCCTGTACCATTAGTGCCTGGAGAGGCCAGAAGAATACATTAGATCTCCTGATTCTGGAGTTACAGACAATAAAACAAAGGCCTCAGAAGCTTTTCTCTCCCAACAGTAGACCTCTGGATGGAAAGGGTCAGCAAGTTCAAGGCCCAGTCAGGACATGCTACATAAGAGCTGAGCCCATTTGCTGTTGTAATGGTGAGCACTAGGTCACGCCTCTAGGTCAGGGTGATGGTACCTGCTCTTCACTACAAACTGTTCTATCTTTCTTTCAGCTGACCAAATCTAAATTAGGGGAAAAAAACCCCAGCCCTTTAGAAGAGCCTAGATTTTCAGTTTCCAAGTCTCCCTATGCTCTGCAGGCCTTTTTTCCTGTGTGTCTGCTGCATTTCTGTGAATCCTCATTCAGTAAACTTTTCTTCAATTGCTGATTCTTGCTGTCCCTGTTTGTTGACTGTTGTTTGTGATTTCTCCACTGTCTCCTTTCACCCTGGAGGCTTTCCTCTTCCTTTTCATTCTTTGACTGGCAGAAAAAAGGAATGGGTCAAACCCCATAGACTAACACTCTGTAAGAGCAGCAAGAGCTCTTAGCTGCTGAGCCATCTCTCTGCCCCCTTACGTGTTTATTTTTGGTTTTGCAAATTAGATTTTTTTTTTCATTCTTGAAATTGTCATGATTAAAGTAATTGCCACCCATTTGGGTCACTCAAGGACCATTTAATTTTAATTTACCCCATGGCCCATATGACATAATTTCATAAATCTTTGCTAAATTAAAGTCATATGAAAAGAACAAATCATACAATAATTTCCATGAATGTGATGTGTAGCTGTATTCTGGTTACTTAGGCTTATGATCAATTTTATGATTGACATTAAACAAGCACAGGGCCTGAAGGGAAAAGGCAAAGCTATTTCTGAGGAAAGTTTTTCAAATAAAAATTTCTGATACTGCAGCATATATGAGTTCATCCAATGTCAATCACTGTCCTGTCATACAGAGGTCAAATAATTGGATGCCACTGTTCCAAAGAATAGTTCTTATTGGCATGTCTTAGAAGACATTTTTCTTTTTAACAGAGCTCTCCTTGAGTATTTCTCTGACATGTTAATTTGTTTCTGTCCCAGCAAAATGACCTCCACACTGCATGTGCTGCTGTGGACTGAGCACTGACAAAGCAGAGATTTCACAAGTTTGGTTCATCTTGAGGAGGGCTTTAGAGTGTTCCCACTTTGCCATCTAGACAAAACATCAATGTTCCTGATGACTCACTGTGTTAGTCATCAGCTGTCACCTGGGAAGAAAATTCTCCAAATGCACCTTAGCCAAAGGGTATCTGGGACAATGGTTCAAGAATGTTATCATTGGTCTGGAAAAATGGCTCAGTTAGCAAAGAGCTTGCCACACAAGCCAGAGAACAGCACTTCAGTCCCCAGAATAATCCATACTAACGGTGGCTGTGGTGGCACACCCTTGTAATTCCATCACTGTGTGCACAGGGCAGAGAGAAGAAGGATCCCTGGAGCTATCTATCCATGCAGCCTAGCTGAAGTGGTAAATGCCAGTTTCAGCAAGATGCCTTGTCTCACAAAACAACATGAGGATCTGGGGAAATCTATTTGGGCTCTACAAAAATATGTGTGTGTATGCACTGACACATACATGTACCTGCACACATAAACATACACACACCTCTGAAAAAATTCAGAAAAAAATTTAAAAAAGAGGTAGAGGCAAGAGGTCAGGGACTGAGTACCAGCTCTCACCTGCCCACTGTTGGCCAAGTCATCCACAGACAGAGTAGGGTCCAGGCGTAAAGACAGCCCGAAGTCACACAGGCAACAGGTCAAATCATTCTTCACAAGGATGTTAGAGCTCTTGAGGTCCCTATGAACGATGGGCATCTTGGGCCTCCCACATGGAGTATGGTCGCTGTGGAGATGAGCAATGCCCCTGGCCAAAGAACTGCCCAGCTTCCGCAGGTCCTCCCAGCTGATGACATGCCTTGTGAGGTATTCCTGCAGGTTGCCCTTGGCATGGAAAGCCGTGATCAGCCAATACTGTTTGCCCAGCTCTGTCTTCCGCTCTTCAGCAGTTAGAAACTGCAGGATATTCTCGTGTTTCAGGTTGATGTCTGAGAAGATGTCCTTCTCAGTTTTCCACGAAGTGTACTCCTCATAGGGGAAGATCTTGACAGCCACAGTCTCAAACTGCTCTGAAGTGTTCTGCTTCAGTTTGGCCTTGTAAACCTCAGCAAAGCGGCCCTTCCCTACCAGTGTGTCCAGCTCAATGGGCAGCAGTTCCGTGTTGTGATTGATGTTGTTGGCACACGTAGAGCTGATGTCTGAACGGTCATCCTCCAGGATGATGGCACAGTTGTCACTGAATTCCATAAGCTTCCGGGGCTTGCTGCTTTCCCAGGATGGGCTCAGCTTCTGCTGCCGATGCACACGATAGCAGTAGAAGATGATGATCACAGCTATGGCAATCCCCAGTGGAGGCAGGAGGCTGATACCAGTCACTTGGATAATGACCAGAAACAGGTCAGAATTGCTGGTGGTATATTCTGATGTGGAGATAAGGCAAGAGAAAGAATTAGGTTTGGGAGATGTGAGCCACCAGGAAGCAAGTCTACAACTGTGCATTTATACATAGTAGCATCTGAACTGTGTCCGTGGATATTAGATAGTGGTTGTTTTTAGGGATACTCCACACTAGCATACCACCCATGTCCTTCCTGAGATGACACCAGATCAGATATGATCAAGGATACCATACAAACCAAAGTTTGATAAAGAAGACGTTGTTAGATACTGGTTCCAAGTCTCTTCCTCATCAGCAATCACATAAATGAGGTGAAGACTGGGGAGATGTCTCAGTTCATTAAGTGCCTGCCTTGCAAGCATAAGGATTTTTGCTGAATCTCCAGAGCCCATATAAAAAGGCACATGCTTGTAATGCTAGTTTTGGAGAAATGGAGTGTCACTTGCCAACCAGGTCAGCAAAATCAGAGGGTCTCAGGTAAAATGATATATGTCATTCCTAAGAAATTCACTAACATCCATATGTATACATTTGTACACTTGTATACTTTGCAGACAATAATACATATATTTGGGTACATGCGCGTGCACACATACACACACATACACACACACACACATACACACACAGAGCTACCAGGTTGACTTAGGTAACAGACTTTCAAGTGCTTTTTGCCCTCTATGCCTTTTCTGACAGCTGACCACTCAGGTATGGAGCTGAGGGTTCAGGGAGGCCTGGATGTGGAGCAGAGCAAAAGCAGAGCATGTAAGAGCGTGGAAAGGAGCAAAGGTAATCCTTGTCTGAGATCATCCACTCAACTATTTCCTACTTTTCAAGCTTCAGCTTAGATGCCACTCCCTAAGAAAAGCTGGCGAAGCTTAGCAAAGTGTCTTGTGTTACATAATCTCATGGTTTCTCTACCCTTCCCGTGGAGCTGTGTTTCCTTGTGAGGCAGTACAGTTGGAACTGAGTAACTACAATGCACTCAACAATAACTAAGGCTGAGGACTGGGGATAAAGTGAAGTAACTCCTGCTGTCAAATGGCTGCTTACGTAGTGGTGCATTTAGTGTTAAATGACCCCTCTCCTGCCTTGCCAGGGTCAGGCATTTGAAAACTTGATTCCCCACTGCTGGGGTTGTTTTGGAAGCTTATAGAACCTTCAATAAGCAGAACCTCACTCACTAGAGAAAACGGGTCTTTTAGGGCGGGTCTTGAGATGTGTAGCCTTATTTTCAGCCTGCTCTCTGCTTCCCAGTTCACTTTCACCCCAGTGAGGGACTATTCCTTCAAACTGCAAGCCAAGTTCCTTCCTTAATTTAATTCTGGTCAAGTCATTTAGTTACAAAAGTAACCAATTCATATAGAACCTGATAAAACCTCAGAGCAGTGGTTCTCAGCCTGTGGGTCACGACCCCCTTAAGGATCGAATGACCCTTTCACAGGGGCTGCCTAAGACTATTAGAAAACATAGGTTTTTACATTATGATTCATAACAGTATCAAATTAGAGTACTGAAGTAGCAACAAGAATAATTTTAGGGTTGAGAATCACCATAACATGAAGAAGTCAATGAAGAAGTCAATAAAAGGGTTACAGCATTAGGAAGGTTGGGAAACGCTGCTGTAGAGACTGTCACAGTCCTATTGTTCCTAGTGACCCCAACCTCATACTCTCTCTGCTCACCCTGATTCCCACCCAGGCTACTCTGAAATATCAGCTCTGGGGTATCCTGGGCAGTGGAGTGAGTGCTCTCTGGAAGTCTTATGTCTACTCAGTATTCCTTTTGCCACACATTTGGTTGCTGATGGAGACAACACACCTGAGACCTAATAATATCTTACATGCAACGTTAGTTCACCTGTCAGCTTTGATCATTTGCTATTACTTCTCTTCCTTGAAAAAGGACATGGCTAGTACACCATGACTGGCCGAGGTAGTTGCAGACCACCACATGAAGGCCGGAATTCTAGTCATGAGTTGTTCATGTGGACTTGAGGTACTCCTTAATGAGCAGGCCTTAGGCTCTGACACTATATTCATGGCATTCCTGAATGTCTACCATAGGCATGCCACTGTCCTCATACCACCCAATGGAGGAGTCAGGGCATGCACACAAATGCTGAGCAAAATACATGACATTCCAGAAGCCAGCCAAGTATATGGTACAACGTGTGGGTTGATGGAGCATGAGGAAACTCATGGAAACATGGGTGGTATGGGAGTGGGGACTGCCTCTGAGTTCTCTGACCGAAGAGATCCACCCATGAGGCACAGAAAGAATGCTGTAAAAGGAAAAAAGAATACATGGCATATCTGAGGACCCTGTCTAGAATGTCTCTGTAAGGGGACAGAGAGGGAAGCAGTTGGCAGGGGGTATTGAGATGGATTTGATATTGAACATAGGATTTGTAATTATTCAATGGATAATACTCAGCGATTTCAGTTATTGGGGTTAAGGGGAGTGGTGAGTATCAAGCCAGGTGGCTAAGAAGATAACTAATGTGTCTTAAAGGGAACTTGGTACCTAAATGGCATTTGACAGTCACTTGGGAGACACTGCATGCAGACATGGAATGAACAGGTTCCAAAGACTCCATCGTTTCAGTGAAATGTTTGTTGAACCCACTGACTAAATTCTGCCAGAATTCTGCCACTCAAAATTAAAGTAACTCTGAAACTTTAGAATTCCAGGAATGGGGTAGAAAAAGCATAGTTTTCTGAAGAGATACATCAATGCACTTTAAAAACAACACTTGCTGTTCTTGCAGAGAACCTGGGTTCAGTTCCCAAAACCCACATGGCAACTTAAAACTATCCTTCATTCTATTTTGAGAGGGTCCAGCACCCTCATCTGTCCTTTACAGGCACTATGCAGTGCATATGTATGCATGCAAGCAAAACACTCATACACACAAAAGTAAAATAAATATTTAAAATATAGGGAAAGATTTATAATTTGGTAATGGAGCCTCCAAAACATAAATTCTTTAAGATGCATTTTATTTTTTTAGTTGTGTGAAAGTGTGTGTGTGTGTGTGTGTGTGTGTGTGTGTGTGTGTGTGTGTAGGTGCCCTCAGAGGGCAAAGAAGGTATCAGATTACTTGGAGCTGGAGTTATTGAGTGTCTGAGCTGACCAATATGTGTGTTGGGACAGGGATTGACTGGTGGCAGCAGTAAAGGCAGACCATGACAGTTACACACACACATACACACACACACACACACACACACACACACACACACACACACACACACACACCCTAAATGGCAAAATTAAAGAAACAGATGAAATACTATTGAGATGCCACATCAAATTACAGCCTGTGGACATATTTACAGGAGAAAGCTTGCTTGCCTCAGCTCTCCACAGCCAGATCTACATGAGGCACCTTGCTATAAAACTAGTATGGTTAACTGACTGAACATTCCTCTCAGGACCATGAAAGCTCTACATGGGCAATGGTCAGGTCATCTGGTACCATGCGGATATGCTGGCCACAGGCATAGGCTGAGTCACTTCCATCATTTCCTATGTTTGTGCTGTCAGATGAATATTGTCTTATGTTCTAAAGCAGGCAGATTTCGTCAGTTTTTGTACAGCCTTGTGATCAAGATACCATACCACACTTTCAATGGCTGTTAAACAAAGTGGGTGGGGCAGGAAGAGAGAAGCCTTCTGTGGATTCTTTTAATAGAGACCTTCCTGCAATAAAGATCAGCTCTGCTCCATAAAGCCAAAAATATTTACTACCCAATACTATTTTTATAGAAAAAAATCAGCAGCCCTCTATCCTATAAATGTAATTTTTAATACCCTGTAACACACTGGAAGAATTTGGAGAGACTTTACTTTTGGTTCATTGTGAATATTTCTTTCCACATATAAAAAAAATACAATTCAGACTTTTAACTATTGCCTGTGTCTTCAATGCATTACAACATCTGTGTTAACCTTTCATTTGCTACTGACCAGTTTAGAATCCCTAGCTACTTACAGAAAGAGTCCTCCTTGCTCATTTCTATTTCTTCTAAGTCTCAGGCAAGCACCCAAGCACCCAGCATGGTCTGCAGAAAATTCTAGAAACCCCCTGGTTTAAGGTCAGAAACCAAAGCATCACTTTCCCCTCTGGTTTCCTGTGACCTTTTTCTTTTCTTTCTTGTTTAAACTTCCATGTCAAGTTGCACGTGTGTGGAGTGATTGAGTAACATCTGCCAATCTAGAAACTTCAAAGAGGAGGTCAAAGGAGTCATGGTAACAACTCAAGCTGGAGGAAGCTTTGGGATGTGGCTGGATCTAAACAAGAGCCTCCCAGGCACGCCATCCTGCTGACCTCTGGGCTTCTCTATTAGACAAAAGAACTATAGGTGTGGGCATGCACAGGGGTCTCCTTGGCTCAGGAAGTCAGAATGTTTTTTCCTGAATCCCAAATAAAGGAGACTCCCAAATTGAGCACATGCCACGGGCTGTTGGCTGGGTTCAAAGGACTTACATAATTCTTATATTTAATTGCTATTCTACCCTACTCTGCAGGGTAGAAGCTGCTATTATTTTATTTCCCAGAGAGGAAAGCTGAGGTTCAGACTGTTAATTTCCCAAGATTGACTTAGGCAATAAGCAAGCTAATGTTTGCAACAAGCTCTATTGGAATAGAGCTCTTTGTCTTATGCTACAGTGTCTCCAAATGTCACACTGGTGATAGCCAATGAAGAATGGCTTTACATAACCTTTTGATTCAATACAGTGCCTGTCTTATTGGAGGCTACACCAAGTATTTTGGTGGCCATCTGCTCAGTGATACAATCAATTATTATTCTTTTTATGTATATGAGTGTTTGCCTACATAAATATATGTGCACCTCATGCATGCCTGGTGCCCATGGAAGCCAGAAGATGATGCTGGAGCTCCTGGAATAGATAGCTGTGAGCCCTCATGTAGGTGCTGGCTACTGAACCTTGGTCCTCTCTCTGTAAGAGCAGTCAGTGCTCTTAACAGTAGAGCCATCCTGTGAGTTCTTGAGTGGGGCACAGAGACTATGTCTCTTTCTCAGTTTTGAACTACAGTGGGTGTACTGCCCCTAAGTAGGCATTTTTTCATGCTAGGAGAAAACGCTCTAACATGACAGAGAACTCAGGAGCCTGCTCCAGGGCTTCACACATATGAGGATTCAAGTCATATCTGTGAAACTACAATGATACATTTCCATGAAAAGTTTTTATGGAACGTAAAAATTAGAGATAGCTCTGGGTAGAATTTCTTGAAGTTTTTTTTTTTTTTTAATGTTTACAAAAGCCTGGGCTTTCTCTGTAAGTGGAATTCAGTGGGTCTGTAAACTTAATGAGCAAAATGCCTCAGCTTCTCTCACCTTTAACTAAAATGTATTATTTATTTTTTTAAAGATAATTATTATTTTATGTGTATGTATGTGTGCTTGCATGAATATACATGCACCATGTTGTGTATAGTGTTCTCCGGTTCAGAAGAGAGCATTAGATTTCCTGGAATTAAGTTACAGATGGTTGTGAGCTGCTGTGTAGGTGCTGAGAAGTAAACCCAGGCCCTCTGTAAGAGTAGTAAGTGCTCTTAACTGCTGAGCCATCACTTCTGCACCAAATCCTCTGAATCTTTTCTAAGTGTTTAGTGTACCTATGATTGTTACCCATAGAAATCATAAACATGTTCATACCACATTATATCTTAATGAGATGTCTTGACAAATGTATGCTTTACTTATTACTTAGACACCTCTACTTTTCTTTCTTTTCAGATTCGCTGTTATATCCTGCTCAAGCATTATTATAGAAATACATATTCATCTATAAAAAATATGAGATCAATACAGTAATATTTCACACATGTTCACAAGTCTCTCTGAGAAATTCTGAAGGCTTAATCTGACTTCCATTAGTCCATAGTACACAGGCCCAAAAACCCAAAGTACCCTTGGAACAGGGAAGGCTGAGAGCTGGCCTTTCTGACAGTGTTTCTACAGCAGATTTCAGACTGATTCATCTCCTTGGGGTGTGGATGGCAGATGCTGCTGGTAGATCTGCTGGGCTGATGCATGGCTTTCCACATTAGCAATTGGGACTTCTGCTGATGTCTTTGCTGAGTCCAGGAAGGAGCTCTGTGTTAGTGGGAAGCCCTCTGTGATTCTCTTCTCAGGAAAGACAAGGAGCATAAAGTGAGCTTTAGCAGGAAGGGTACCACAAACTTTGTATGGTTTACTGCAAACGATCCTGAGTCAGGTTCTGTTTCCCCACATTATGAAGGCAGGTATTGGCCTGCTCATGATATGCTTACTTAGTAAAGATCCCTCCAGCACTTCTTTGTGATAAGTGCTGACTAAATATATGAATGATGTTAATGTTAAAGTCCTAATTGAGGCAGTGACTTGGGACAGGATGTCCTTCCTTCCTACAGTGTACCTCATTCTAGCACTTCCTTCCTTCCTGGTCAACTACATACATATCCTGTGGCTCCAGATGATAATGGTGACATGTGGACATCTTTACACTTAGAGACTCAGTGACATCTCTCCAAGGATCTCTCTAGATCTCATGCAATGTTCATTAACATACACACCAGATCACCAAGGTGAACAGAAAATGGCCACCCAAGTCCCTTTCTAGTGTACAGTTACATCAATGAATTTCCACTCCAAATACCTTCCTTAGAATTGCTCGACTACTTTAACTATTAATACAGGAACCAATCTCTCAAATTCATCTATGTTCAACAGGCTTTTATCAAGACATAATCCATTTAAAAGTTTTGCTTATTTTAGTTTTTAGTTTTTGCTTTAGTTTTTGAGACAGTGTCTCAGATAGCTCAGGTTAACCTCAAATTCTATATATAGCAGGAGAAGGGCTTGAACTTCCAATCCTCCAGCTTCAACTCCAGAGTGGTAACATTACAGGTGTGCACACCTCCATACCCAGCTTTTATCGTGCTGGAACTTGAACCTAGGGCCTGGGAACATGCTAAACAAGTATCCAGGCCTGCACTGAGAATGATTTTATCACTGAGTTGACCTTATTGTTTTGACTAAGTCACTTTTACTTAAAACCATGAGAGAGTTAGTTTCAGTTTAAAGTTCTTAGCAACAGATATGGGCATGACGGGAAGACATAAGGACTCTGGGAGTCACTTGTCTTCATGTTGTCATTGTACAGTAGAGAACACCATGCATTCAATCATGAGTTTTTCTGTCAGTTTATAGAATTTTATGGCATATTAATTTTTGTCTTTTAAGGCAAAACTAAGGAAAATGAAAAAAATTATCGTTTAAAACTATTTACATCTTTGGAGTCTGATTGACCAATTTTCTCCCTTTTCAGCTAGCTCTGGCCTTTCTTACGGGATACACACAGCAGAAGATGTTTTTGAGTTCAGCACCAGGGGGCAGAGAGGAATAAAGGCTGAGCAGTGATTCAGATCTGGAGTCACTTGTCCTGGACACATTCACCTATACACTCAATTTCTTATCCACCAAACAAGACAATAATGTGGAAAGAGGACTCACAGTATCAAATGAGATTTCCTATTGAACACTTCTTTGCAAAGTGATAGGACCAAAAAGAGGAAATTCAACCAAATTTAAAGTATGTCATCTCAAGGTGTGATGGTCAGCTTCCACTGTCAATTTGAAGGAAACTAACATTACCTGGGAAGAGATTTCAATGAGGGATTGTCTGTAGAGGGTTGGTCTGCAAGTATGCCTGTAGGAGATTGTCTTAAGTAAGCTCACTGCTATGGGAAGACTCAGCCCTCCGTGAGTGGTGTTATTCCCTAGACAGGTGGTCCTGAGCTGTATGAAAGCAGAGAGATGGAGCTGAGCTCAAGTAAGGAAGCAACAAGCATACATGCAATCATTCCTCACCCTCTTGACTGTACACACCACAAGGTAAGCTGTCTTAAGCTCCTAAACTGATGGACTATAACCTGGAATTATGAGTCAGATAAAATGTTTCTTCCACAAATTGCGTTTTGCTAGGAATTTTATCACTGCAACAGAAATAAAACTAGAACACAAGGGCATCTGAAATAACACATTTAGCCTAGAAACAAACTTGGCTTCTATAAATTACTATTCTGATTTTTCTCTGCCTCCCCTTCCCCCTTTCTAGTCCAATAAAACACAAATGCAGAAAAGCACATATAACAGGTGCCAAGATCAGTGAATTACTGTAAGGCAAACAATTGCAAACCCACTAGTCTAGTAATGAAATGTATCTGCTAGGCACCCCACAAAACTCTTCATAATCCCCAACTTGCATTGAAATAGCAACTTTCTTCTTTGCTAAAAAAGCAACTCCTCTTCCCCATGCCCAGAGCTGGAACTTTTTTTATAGAAAATTCTAAATAATTTATTTTTTATGAATAAAATCATATTTTTATCCATGAATATCCTTGTTCAAGCTTGCTTTCCCCTACAACTCCTTCCAGTCACTCTCTCTTCTCCACATCTCTTTATCTCCTCCCCAGCAAGGGCAGGAGGTCCCAAGGTCCCAATATTGCCCAGTTCAGCCTCCACTCCTGGCAGATCCAGTTTTCTCCCCCCAACATTGAGTGTTCCTCTAGGCGGAGTGGGAACCAAGGTGCCAGTCCCAGGTGTTTCATTTCAGATTCCAAGCTGTTCAGTGGTTGTGGTTTGCAGCTTGGACATGTTTTGCTTTTTGCTTTTTTGTTTAGAGTTCACTAATGAGTGAGTATATCCCCTGCTAATCTTTCTGGGTTTGTGATACCTCACTCAGGAGGATATTCTCCAAATCCATCCATTTGACTGCAAATTTTAGGATATCATTTTTTCTTACTGCTGAGTAGTACTCCATTGTGTAGGTGTACCACAGGTTGTTAATCCATTCTTCGGGTGAGGGGCATCTAGGTTGTTTCCAGGTTCTTGCTATTACTAATAATGCTGCTATGAACATAGCTGAGCTAATGCCTTTGGAGTAAGAATTTGCATCTTTAGAGTATATACCCAGAAGTGGTGTTGCTGGATCTTTGGGGAGATCGATTCCCAGTTTTCTAAGAAAGCATCATACTGCATTCTAGAGTGGCTCAACAAGCTTATACTCCCACCAACAATGGAGGAGTGTTTCCCTTGCTCAGCAACCTCTACAGCATAGGCTGTCATCTGTGTCTTTTATCTTAGCCAATTTGACAGGTAAGTTGTTTTGATTCATATTTCTCTGATGGCTAAAGATGTTGAACACTTTTTCAAGTGCCTTTTATCCATTTGTAATTCTTCTGCTGAGAATTCCCTTTTTAGTTCTGAACCCCATTTTCTGATTGGGTTACTTAAGGTTTTGTGTTCTCTATATACTTTAGAAATCAGTCTTCTATCACTTGTAGGGTTGGTGAAAATCTTTTCCCATTCTGAAGCCTGTCATTTTGTCCTATTGACAGTGTCCTTGGCTTTACAGAAGCTTCTCAGTTTGATTATTATTAAAACTTATTGATTGTTGTTCTTAGTGTCTGTGCCACTGGTATCATATTTAGGAAGTGGTCACCTGTGCCAATTCGTTGGAGGGTATTTCCCACTTTTTTTTCTATCAAGTTCAGTGTGACTGGATTTATGTTGAGGTCTTTGATCCACTTGGATTTGAGTTTTGTGCAGGGTGACAGGCTTGTATCTATTTGCAGTTTTCTACATATTACCATCCAACTATGCCAACACCATTTGTTAAAGATACTATCTTTTTCCATTAAATATTTTGGGCCTCTTTGTCGAAGATCAGGTGTTCATAGGTTTTTCGGTTAATGCCCGGATCCTCAATTTGATTCCATTGATCCACAAGTTGGTTTTTATGCCAGTACCAAGCTGTTTTTATAACTGTACCTCTATAGTATAACTTGAAGTTGGGATGGTGATGACTCCTGAGGTTCTTTTGTTGAGTAAAATTATTTTGGCAATCCTGGCTTTCCTGTTTTTCCAAATGAAATTGAGTATTATTCTTTCAAGTGCAGGAAAACAATGTGTTGGAATTTTGATGGGAAGTGCATTGAATCTGTAGATTGCTTTTGGTGGAATTGCCATTTTTACTATGTTGATCCTACCTATCCAGGAACATGGGAGATCTTTCCATTTTCTGATATCCTTTTCAATTTCTTTCTTCAGTGATTTAAAATTTTTGTCAAATAGATCTGTTACTTCTTTGGGTATAGTTACTCCAAAGTAATTTAATTTTTGCAGCAATTATAAAGGGTGATGTTTTTCTTATTTCTTTTTCAGCCCTTTTATCTTTAGTGTATAAGAGGGCTACTGATTTCTTTGAGTTAATCTTGTATCCTGCTACATTGCTGAAGATATTTCTCAGATGTAGAAGTTCCCAGGTATAATTTTGTAGATCACTTATGTATACAATCATATCGTCTGCAAATAGAGATAGTTTTACTTCTTTTCCAATTTGTATTCCCTTAATCTTCTTTCATTCTCTTATTGCTTTAGCTAAAACTTCAAGAACTATATTGAATAGATAAGGGGAGAAAGGACATCCTTATCTAGTTCCTGATTTTAGTGGGATTGCTTTGAACTTTTCTCCATTAAGTTTGATGTTGGCTGTTGGCTTCTTGTAAATCACCTCTATTATATTTAGACATTTTACCTCTATTCCTGATCTCTCCAGGACTTTTATCATAAAGGAGTGCTGGATTTTGTCAAAGGCTTTTTCAGTGTCTAAGGATATGATCATGTGTTTTTTTTCCTTCAGTTTGTTTATGCGATGAATGACATTTATGATTTTTCGTATGTTGAACCATCCTTCCATTTCAGGGATAAAGCCTACTTGATCATGTTGGATGATTGTTGTAAACAGTTTGCCAAAATTTTGTTGAGAATTTTAGCATCAATATTCATGAGGGAGATTGATCTGTAATTCTCCTTCTTTGTTGTGCCTTAGAGTGGCTTGAATATTAGGGTAATTGTGGCCTCATAAAAAGAATTTGGCAATATTCCTTCAGTTTCTACTGTGTGAAATATTTTGAGGAGAAATGGTAGTAATTCTTCTTTGAATGTCTGGTAGAATTCTGCACTGAAACCATCTGGACCTGGGTTTTTTTTATTTGGGAGGCTTTTAATGACAGCTTCAATTTCCTTTAGGGTTATAGGTCTGTTTAGGTAATTAATCTGTTCTTCATTTAATTTTGGTAAATGGTACCTGTCCAAAAAGCTTCCCATTTCTTCTAAGTTTTCCATTTTTGTGGAATATAGATTTTCAAAGTATGACCTGATAATTCTCTAGACTTCCTGGGGATCTGTTGTTATGTCCCCCTTTTCATTTTTGATTTTGTTGATTTGGATAATCTCTCTCTGCTTTTTGGTTAGTTTGGATAAGGGTTTATCTATCTTGTTGACTTTCTCAAAGAATCAAATCTTTGATTTATTGATTCTTTGTATTGTTCTTTTTGTTTCAATTGTATTGATTTCAGCTTTAAGTTTGATTATTTCCTGATGTCTACTCCTTCTAGGTGAGTTTGCTTCTCATTGTTCTAAGGCTTTCAGCTGTGCTGTTAGTTCTCTAGTGGGGGATTTCTCTAGGGTTTTCATAGAAGCATCTAGTGCTATGAATTTTCCTCTTAAGACAGCTTTCATTATGTCCCCTAAGTTTGGGTATGTTGCGGATTCATTTTCATTAAATTCTAGGAAGATTTTGATTTCTTTCTTAATTTCTTCCTTGACCCAGAGGTGGTTCAGCTGAGTGATGTTTAGTTTCCATGAGTTGGTAGGCTTTCTGTGATTCTTGATGTTGTTGAACTCAAACTTTAGGTCCTGGTGGTCTGATATGATACAAGGGATTATTTCCACTTTTTTGTTTCTGTTGATATTTGCTTTATGACCTAGTATGTGGTCAATTTTGAGAAAGTTCCATGAGGTACTAAGAAATATATATACTCCTTTGCATTTGAGTGGAAGCTTCTGTGAAGATCTATTAAATCCATTTGCATCATAACCTCTGTTAGACTTCTTATTTCTCTGTTGAGCCTCTGTCAGGTTGACCTATCCAGGGATGAATGTGGGGTACTGAAGTCTCCCACTATTAGGGTGTGAGAACTGATGTGGGATTTGAGCTTTAGCAGTGTTTCTTTTACGTAGATAGGTGCCCTTATATTAGGGGCATAAATATTCAGAAGTGAAATCTTCTCTTGACCAGTTTGTCCTGCGATGAATAAGTAATGTCCATCTTGGTCCATTTTAATTGACTTTAGTTTAAAGTCTACTTTGTTAGATATTAAGATGGCAATCCCAGCTTGTTTCTTAGGGCCATTTGATTAGAAGATCTTTTGCCAACCCTTTACTCTGAGCCTGTGTCTGTCTTTGTGGTTGAGGTGTGTTTCTTGTATGCAGTAGTAGGATGGCTTCTGGTTTTGTATTCATCTTGTTAGTACGTGTCTTTGTATAGGTGATTTGAATCCATTGATATTAAGAGATATTAGTGACCACTGATTGATATTTCCTGCTACTGTTGGTGGTAGCTTGTATGTGTTTCCTATCTCTGGGCTTTTCTTCTGTGGGATTATTGAATGTTTGTGGTTTCATGGGTGTATCTGGGATCCTTAGGTTGGAGTTTTCCCTCTAATGCTTTCTGGAGGGCCGGAGTGGTAGACAGGTATTGTTTCAGTCTAACTTTGTCATGAAATATCTTGTTTACTCCATTTATGGTGATTGATAATTTTGCTGGGTATCGTAGTCTAGGGTGGCAGCCATGCTCTTTTACTGTCTGTATAACTTCTGAACAAACCCTTGTTGCTTTCATTGTGGAACTTTTTTTAAGTGATTTCACCATCAAAGTGTTCATAAGCAGCTCTCACAGTTCTAACAGGATGGGGTGAATATTGCAGAATTTCTATTCTTGAGGAATTCTAAAAACTTCCACAATCTTAATTAAAAAACCCAGACTGAGCCTTATAAAACATCTGATTACATGTAATTGAATAGAAGATATAAGTCAACTCTGAAAGTGTCTTTATTTTTTAAATTTTTTTATTTATATATTTATTTTGAGACAGGGTTTCTCTGTGTAGCCCTGGCTGTCCTGGAACTAGCTCTGTATACCAGGCTGGCCTCAAACTCAATGGAGATCCACCTGCTTCTGTCTACGAAGTGCTGGGATTAGAGGTATACACCACCATGCTGGGATGAAAGTGTCTTTATAAAAGAAATGCTCTGGCCTTGTCGCGGTCAGTTTTTTATTGTCAATTTGACACAATCTAGTATTACCTAGGAAGAAGAAGCTCAATTGAGGAACTTCTCAGATCAGTTTGCCATGTGGCAATGTCTGTAAGCCACTGTCTTGATTGATAACAGATGTGGGAAGTCCCAGCCTACTGTAGGCAGCACCATCTCTAGGCAGGTGGGGTTGGGCTGCATGAGACAGTTAAGCTAGACCCAGAGAACTAGCAAGTAAGCAATACCATTCCATGGTCTCTGCTTAGTCTTGCTTGTATCCCTGCACTCTCTTCCCTCAGTGGTGGACTATGATCTGGAAATATAAGCAAAATAAACCCTTCTTCCCCAAGTTGCTTCAGCTATGGTTTTTATCACACATTAGAAATCAAACCAGAACAGTCCTGCTCAATTTAACTTCTGTATCCATAAGTATCTTTATGTATGTATATATATGTGAATATATATTCACACGCATTCATAGATGTGTTTGTCTATGTGTGTACATTTGTGTGTGTGTATGTGTGTGTAAGTAGGTAGCTAAGTAGACAAGCAGGTATGTAGATAGATGATAGATAGTTAAATAGGTCAATAAGTAGGTAGACAGACAGACAGAAGACAGACAGGAGAGAGATAGGGAGAGGAAGAGAGAGAGAGTAACGTATGGTACTGTATATATATCTGACAGTTCTAGAGTTCACATATCTTGCTGCTATCACTTGGACCTTTAGTCATCTTGTCATGGTGCAGAATCTCTTGGTACCCTGCCATTTAAAGTGAGGTTCCCAGAGCAGCATCATGAGCACACATCACCTAAAAGCTCACAGGAAAGCAGAGTCTTTGTCCCTGTTCTAAATTATCACTAGGTCAGAGTGTGCATTTGAATGCTCCCTGGGAGGCTCATTCATACCATAGAGTTTCAGAAGTACCTCTCACAAAGGGAGAGTAGATTTCTTGCTATTCTGCCAAAGAGGATGCATTCTTAAAACTTAAGTCTCCTAGTGGCATCATTGGCAGAGTGCTGGCACAACTGTATTCAGACTGGCCAATAAGACAACAATCCACAAGCACATTCCAGTCAATTAACCAGCAGAGGAGTGTGGAATGAGATAGGATTCCCCATTCATCATCTCCATGAAACGCAAACAAATGCAAGCAAGCAATTAAAAGTGATTTTAATTAAACAGGAGAGTGAGCTGGCTGGAGACACAGGACAAGTTTAACGGCACCATGGTGACGGTGCTACTAAGCATTCTGGTTAGATTTTGAGACAATTTCTTTTCCTGTAATGAGGGAAGAGGCCTTCTCCTCTTTGTGTGCTTTGTTTTCATTTCTGCTGCAAATACCTCAAAGCTGAGCAGTCCTCCAGCTTCCCCCCCCCACAAGTCTCCTTTGCATGGGCTTCTTCTTGACTCTACTTTGAATAAAGTTCAGTCCAGTGCATCAGCCTCTTCTGGCTTACTCCTGGAAAGTGAGATAAACCTCAAGCTAGGAGCTACAACAGAGAGGCCCAACATTTTAGCCACAACTGGCACAAAGTTCAAATACTGGGATATTACAAAGTCACTTTTCATGGGTGCTGAGGATATACCTCACTCAATAAAGTAGTTGCTTTATAAGCTAGAAGACCTGACTTCAACCCTCAGAATCCATGTTTAAAAGTCTGGGAATGGTGGTCTGTGCTTGCAATGCCAGCATTAGGGAGAGAGCAACAAGTGGGTCTCTGGGGTCCACTGACCAGCCAGCCCAGACTACTTGGTGAATTGCAGGCAAGTAAGAGAGCTACATTCAAAAAAGAAAAGATAGGCAGTGTATGGAGAATGTACATGTGATATTGCCCTCTGGTCTCCATTTACACATAGACACTCACACACAGAGCAATGCATGTACATTCACACTTACTCTCTCTCTCTCTCTCTCTCTCTCTCTCTCTCTCTCTCACACACACACACACACACACACACACATTCTTTATATTGAGTTCAATATGGCCTCTGCTCTGTACCATGATGCTTAGTGTTAGAATAGCAAGAAGTTAGGACATTGAAAAAAGAGGCAGATTCTCCAGGGAACAGCTTAAAACTTTGAACTGTTATAGCCTTTTGGACAGAGAACTTCCAACAGCTGGTCACTGTGGAGTTAAAAACTGAGCAAGAAGAACAGTTATAAGGAGCTATAAGGTTATAAAGGTGAGTCAATGGAAGAGTAGCTGGTCCCTGAGCTAAAAGGCAACCTAAAAACAACAGGTATTCTCTACTACCTATAGCACACATGTCCACAGAAAAGCCTTTAACCACAGTTAATTATAACATGGTAGAGTGTGGCTACTTCTTCATTGGCTAGTTCACGGCGCTTATGCCAAGAAACCTTCATCATCCTGACTCTACATGACCACTTGTTATGGTTAATACTGTCAACTTGGCATGCTCTACAACTATCTGCTGATACACCTCTGGGCAAGTCTGTGAGGCAGTTTCTGGATTAACTAAAGTGGGTAGTGCCATCCTGACTGAGGAAGCATACTTCCATGGGCTAGGGCCCTGCACCTGATGGAAAGGAAAAAGTGAGCTGAGCACCGTTGGTTATCTCTCTCTGTTTCCTGGCCCAGGATGTACTGTGACCATGAAACCCAGTCCTTCCATTATTTTTCTGGTTACCATTCATTTTCCTGCCTATGCTTGGGAATTCTAAAAGCAGAGATGTTCTGGCCTGATGTTTCATGCTCTAAATTAGTAGTTCTTAACATGTCAGATATTCTGCAATATCAAATATTTATATTATGATTCATAACAGTATCAGAACTACAGTTATGAAGTAGCATTGAAAATAATCTTAGGGTTGGGGGTTACCACATGAGGAACTGTATTAAAGGGTCACAGCATTAGGAAGGTTGAGAACCACTGCCATAAACAGTGCACCCTGCTTCCTAGGGACCCTCCTGGCCTTTGCCATCCCATCTCTCATTCATACTTTAAGGTTTATTCTAAAGTCACAAATGTCTGCTTTCCACAGATCCAGGGGTCTCACTGAAGTAACTTCTTCTAATTGGTTGAAAACATAATCTCGTTCCTCTTGAGAATGGTTAACCTAGATGTGAGCTTGTCTGCTTTCTCCCTAGTCTTAAAGTTTCTCCTCTGGTGGGATGCTCTCTTGCCCACTAATGTTTCTATCCAGGCTACACAGGGAATGCAAAGAGAGACACAGAGCCTAGCAGAACAACCATTCTCGAGTCCCGTGGCTCCTGGTGTTGGCTACATACTGGAATATCTTGGGGGGGGATTAGAAAATATTCTGATGCCTGGTCCCAGAGAAGTTAAGGCAGAACCGGAAGGAGGGAGGTTCAGCTAAGGCAGAATCTATAAAGCACCTGGGAGTTGCGAAGGCTGCCAAGGCAGTTATGTCAGCCTGGCCTGGAAAAATAGAAGAACTATAACACCTAAATTTGACATCTGCTGTGTATGAAGTGATATGTTAGATTTGTCTGGAGTTGGAATTACAGGCAGGTGTCAGCCACCTGATGTGGATGCTGGGAACTGAACCTGGGTACTCTGTAGAGCAGCTAGTATTCAGAAACACTGAGCCATCATTCTAGCCCCATATGTAGCTTTCCTTAAATCAGAAGGAAAGATGCAAATTTTTTAATGAAAAGGCAACATTTTTGAAATGTATATGTATGTGGGTAGCATGTTCATATTTGTATGTGATCTGGTGAACATGCATGAATATGTATATGATGTATATGGAGGTAAGAGCCAACTCAGATGTCCATCAGGCCTGAGTGAGTCGCAATGCAGATTTTATTTTGTCCAGACTCAGGTTGTATTGAAGGATTTAGCATATGCCCTATAGTCAAAGTTTGTATACAACCAAAGGTACCTTCAACTCTGACTCACCACTCAAATGACAGAGTGGTCTTCTGAGAGCTAACTACCAATTTTAATCCATAAATTTTTTCTCATTGTAATATTTTTCTCATATTTCCATACCTATTTCTTTAAAAAAATAAAAATTATTTTTAGTCCAGAAAGTAAATCTGTCTTGTTTTCTGCAAACTAATATGCACAGTGGGAAAGCAGGTATTCTGAGGGCCGAGTGCCCAATCTGAAGGTAACATGTGACCAGAGGCCCAAGGTCAACACAATACCACTTACTCTTCTCATTGCTTGCAAGAAAGATCTAAAGTGAGAGGGGTACTGCTCAGGTGATGGCCTGCTTGCCTGCTCGGCATGCAGGAAGCCCTGGGTTAGTCCCCAGCACTCCAAACACTGGGCTTAGTAGAGCACATCTGTGATCTCAGCACGTGAGAAGCAAAAATAGGAGAAGTTCAAGATGAGGACTGGGAGTGTAGTTCAGTTGGCAGAGGACTTGCCTAGCATTTCTGAGGCTCTGGGCTAGAGCCTGAGCAGCATAAACTGGGCACAGTGGTGCAACCCTGCACTCTAATCACACATGGAGCCAAGGCAAGAGAACAGAGGTTCAGATCATCCTCAACCACGGAAAAGATTCACAGCCAGCCTGGGCTGTATGAGAATCTGTCTCAAAATAAAACAAACAAAATAAAACTCAAATATAAAACCTTGAATTTCGTCTAAGAAGCCAGTTGCATGAGCTTGGGTCCCGGGGTGTGGGGTGGGGGGTGAGATACAACATGGACAGCACTTCTAAACGTCTCTCACTCAAAAGGCACTGGAACACATGAAGTGTGCCAGGCATCTGGTACACACGGAATGGAACGCCTGGATGTTGTGCATGTAGCACCACCATTAAGGTTGCAATAGGCCCAGAGGGAACCAGCTGGCTGAGATGGACTGCTAGCAAAGTTAAACATAGACAGGAAACCACATGTCTGATACTGTTTTTAAAAAAAGAAGAAGAAAGAAAGAAAATCATTTGTTTTCCTGTTAGAGTGAAGCTCACAAACCAAAAGGCTGTTTTAGTTTAAAAAGAAATTCTACAACAATGAGAGAGGAAGGAATAAAGCCTTGTGGTTAGGGGTCCTTGCTCTTCTCCTCCTTCTACCCACATCTCAGTTTAGCCTGTGCGTGTCTCTGCTAACTGCAAAGGCCTGCATGAAGCTTGAGGTCAGCAGTACACACAGCTGGGCAGCACAATGGTCTGCTTCCCTAGAGAATTGCAGGGGTTGTGCTTTGAGTGAGAAGTGGTTTGGAAAGTCCTGCTTTCTTTAAAAACAATTATTTGTGTGTGCATGAGTTTCTGTGTATACGCATGCACTCCAGCAAGAACAACTAAATTAAAGAAAAGGAATTTGAAATTCGAGAGAGTGCAGGAGAATTTGGAAGGAGGAAAGGAAAACGAAGAAATTGTGTAATTATATTGCAATTTCAAAAATAAAATTATCGTGAAAAGGAAGAACAATTATTCATAGGCAGAGAATATGTGGAACTTCTGGATTCTCTCAGGAGAAGGAGCCAACTTTCAGCCATGGGCTGGGTATGAGCACTTGTAGCCACGAAGAACAAGTAAAAGCATCCAACACTAAACTGTACACTTACATTTTTTTTTTTGAGACAAGATCTCATGTAGCCCAAGCTGGCCTTGAACTCTGATTCTGACCCTCCTGCCTCCACCTCCTGAGTGCTGGGATTACAGGTGAGTGCCAGCATCCTTGGGCTTATGTCATGGTGGGGATTACAGTCAAGGCCTCATATATGTTAGACAAGCACTCTCCCAATTGAGCTATGTCCCTAGCCCTTATCACAAAATTCTCACTCTCTCTCACTCTCTCTCTCTCTCTCTCTCTCTCTCTCTCTCTCTCTCTCTTTCTCTCTCCCTCAACTTAATTTTGTAATGTAAATCTTTAACAGAGAAAGTGGAAGGGTGGTTGGTGCATGTTTTTAATTCCAGTACTCTGGAAGCAGAGGCAAATGGATCTATGTGTTTTTCAGACCAGCCAGGGCTATGTAAAGAGACCCTGCCTCCAAAAAGAAAAGAATCACTACTGGAAAACAAGGCAAGTCTGAAAGTGGTCTGCCCACCTGAACTCATGCACGGGAGGCTCCAACCTGGCAAAGCCCTCATCATCACAATGGTCCTGCACATTCTTAGTGTGGGCCCTGAGAATGAGTCCCATTCTGCCTGCAGAGAGGGGCTCACCTTACACCCAGTCTGTTGAATGTCTAGGATTCACCTCCAATGTTAACTTCCTTTCCTACATGTCCATAGTGTCTCTAATGTTTTAGACCAATAAGTTATTTTTCTCCATGTGGGAAGCAAATGTAAGATGATCAGGAATAGTCACTTGGATCTAGAAGCCACCTTATTTACTTCCTGTGGTTCATTTTCTTGCTTTCCATATTCCAAGTCCCAGCAGATGTGTAACAAACCACTGGAAGCCACACAATTCAGGCAAACACTCTTTAGTGCCACAGTGTCACCCACAGGGATTCCTGGGTCAAGGAGCATGTCTCTTTCAGATCAAAATCAGCAGAGCAGCTTGTTAAAGGCAACCTGAAGACATGCCTAGATGCCCCCTTGTTATTAGAAAATAGAAGAAACATTCTCACAGGTAAAGAAACACAAACAAGGAATCAAGAGATGTGTCTGTGGAATGGGAAAATGCTCATTATCACCTATCATCAGGGAAATGCAAATCAAAAGCACAATGAAATGCCATCTCATCCCGTTGAGAAAGGCTATGATTAAAAACAGAGAGATGTGGCAAGCCCTGGGACCTGTAGAGATACTTGCTGCCAAGCCTAACAACCCAAGTTTGATCCCCAGGGCTCCCGTGGTGGAAGGGGAGAGCTTATTCCTGAAAACTGTTCTCTAATTTTCACATGAATACTGTGACACATGCACATCTCCACACACAAACATATGTAACTGTAATTTAAAAAAAGACAAACTAACACTTGCAAAACTTGGAGAAAGAATTATCATGTACTGCTGGTAGAAATGTAAATTTGTATGGCATCTTGAAAAGCAGCATGGTGGCCATGATGAAACTAGAAATAGATTTTCCATATGTTCCATTAGTCCAGAGGTGGCAAAACCAATACATCTAGAGATATTATGAGAACACTGCATTCTCATCTTCACTGAAGCATTATGGACAATGGCCAAGATATAGAAACTAAGAGTCTCTTGATGGGTCAATGGATGAGCAAAATGTGAATGTGTGTATTTATATGTTCTGGAATGCTATCCCTATATTCAACAGAGAAGCGATGTTGACCCAAATGCCCTCAAGATGGAGCCTGTTGACTTCCCTCATAGATGGAGGGTGTGAGAAGTGTTCTTGGGCCCTGAGATAACATCTCAGCCATTTGTTTCTATACATTTTTCCAGTCCAGCTGCATAGGGTCTCAGTCTACATCTACACTACATAAAGTGTAGAAGTTGGGGCATCTACCTTTGCATATCTGGGGAAGTTGTCATCCATGCTGGAGAGAGATTTTGGAGTTCTGCTTTTGTTTTGGAGGTCACCCATGAGCCTGTAAGATCCCCTTCACCTGGGCTCTATAAGGAAGCCTGATAAACTTGCCAAGTTGGACTTTGGTAGAATCATACTTTCATATGTAGTTGATGTCTTATCTTCTCATCAGGAAAAGTTATGCAACAATACACACACACACACACACACACACACACACACACACACACACACACACACCTCGAGGTTCAGGGTGGAACATCATTCAGTTATTAAAAGTGAAATTCTCCCATTTCAGTTGTGTGAATGGCACTAAGAACATGGTGATGAAATAAGGCAAGCAGAGGACAAATACTGTGCATTCTTCCATTGGAAATTAGAAGTTAATTTCTCAGCAGTAGAGAAGAGAACAGAGTGACACTGGAGCTTGGGAAGGATGTGGCAAGAGACCAGCTAACTGTGCAGGAGTGCAATGAGATGGAAGGAGTGATACCTAATTGTCTACAGTAGAGGCACCAGGTCAACAAAAACTACTTAAGAAGGCTTTGAGAGTTTCCACACAATGAAGTGATAAATATTTAGGTAATTGACACACCAACCATACTGAAGGAAGTAATAAGAGAAAGACAACAAATATTAACCTCCAGCCTCCACCTGAACACACACAATGCCTATCCCTGCACACTCACATACTTGCATATAACACACATCATACACACCACAAACAAATACATGTTCTAGAAAATGTCCAAATGTCTGTAGAAATGCTTACTGCAAAGACATCTCATTTTTTTTTTTATGTGCTTACAGTTGAAGAGCTTATACAAGAGATTCACCCTCTAACTCATTACCCAGCTGCACCAAATGAAAGGTTTTATTTTGGTTTTTGGCCAAAATAACTGCACTGGATCCTGCTACCTTAGTGAGCATGAAGTTAGAAAGGGCCTCTTTGATTCTACCTTCCTGGTGAGTCCCCTTAGTGCTTCTTTTATCTTAAGATTTTATTTTTATTCATGTGTGTATGTATGTATGTATGTGTGCATATGGGTGTAGGAGCATTCAGAGGCCAGAAGAAGGTGTCTGATCCCCCAGGGAGCTGTAATTGCCGACAGTTAGGAGCCACCAAGCCTGGGTTGTAGAAGCAGAACTCCAGTCCCCTGGAACAGCAGCAAGCACTCTTAACTGCTAAGTCATCACTTGTGAACACCCCACCCCTACTCCTAAGTGCTTCTGACTTTTAAGTGTCCCTAAAGTCCTGGGAAGCCACAGATGCTAGAGGCACAGAGCTGGCTGGTCTGCTTCATTTATAGGAATGTTCCTTACCAGGAAGGCACAGCTACAGTAGGCATGTTCACTGGAGTTTTCTAGAAAAGCTACCCCTCTGCTGCTGATCAGAAGTCTATTAGATCTTGCTGATGGCTGAGTTAGAATGCTACAGATGCAGACTGAAAAATATCTCAGACTATCTTCATATCCCTTTAATCACTGTTTGTCATCAACCTCAGGATTTGTCCTAACATCCATTAAGGATCAGTTGAAACATTTGGAAATGAATTAAACAATTGGCAGATGGACCCCTGGTTTCCACCAGGCCAGATGCTAAGAATGCCATCAAACATAGCATGAAATCACCTGGAGAGATATCTCTGCTGTGCCAAAACCAGTCTGCCTGGTGCCCCCCAACAGTGTATTTACTAAATGTGTCAATATTTATCTGTCTTTCATGCTATAACTATAAAAGGCTGATGTAACCATTTCCACTGTGGAATGTATTCTCCAGGCTAACCTGAATCTGTGTTCCCAGACCACGGCCACTCCTACTTACCTCAAAAGAAATTCTCTTATTCTTTTTGGAGCAAGATATGCTTTGTTGGGCAGTTTGGATTTTTTGTTTGTTTCTTTTTTGTTTTCCCTTTTCAACTTGACATACCTAAGAGTCATTTGGGAAGAAGGAACTTCAGCTGAGGAAGTCCCCCCATTAGACTGGCCTATGTGCATTTCTTGATTAATTATTGATGTGGATGCCACTCTGGGTAATGCCACCCCTGGTGGTCCTGGGTGTATAAATATATAAAAAGCAGACTGAGCACATTTGGAGAATAAGCCAAACAAAACCATTCCTTCATGGCTTCTGCTTTGGTTCTGCCTTGAGGTTCCTGCCATGAGTTCCTGCGCTGGCTTCCCTCACTGATTAATGATGAGCAAAGTAAGCCAAACAAACCCTCTCCTCCCCAGGCTGCTCTTGCTCATGGTCTTTGTCGCAGCAATAGAGATCTAACAAGGACAGCCGTGTTTTACACAGATGGGCTCTGTGGCAGCTGCTGGGGCCTCTGAAAATGCCATCACAGCACTCATCCAAAAGCATGGCTTGGCCATGCAGAGAGAAGGCCATGCAGCCCTGAGCAAGCTTTCTGTGGTAGTGAAGAGGCAGGAGAGACTGCCCTAGAGCATGGTGGCTCCATGCATTGAACTGAAAGGCACTACAAATCTTTGTACTCTTAGCTGCTTCCTGCTGTGATTTCAAGTCAAAACAGGAACAATGCCTAATTTGTAATATTATCCAGTAATACAAGGGCTGTGGTTAGCTTTGATTAGCAATCCCAAACTCAGCATGTTCCCTTTGAGTGGGGAAGGTATGTGGGGAGGAAAGAGAGACTGAAAGAAACACATATGAAAACAAAGCAAACCATTTCAGTGTGCCTGTGGTGTGGTACCCAGACATCCAGATGCTCTATTTGCAGGGTCTGACCAGAACTCAACTGCAGAACCCAGAAGCCAGAATAGACTTGAAGACAGACAACAGTCTGGCATCAGGGAAGCAAAGACAGAAGATCCCTGGGGCTCACTGCACAGCCTAACCCTCTTTTGACAAGTTCTGGGCCATCAGGAGACTTTGTCTCAAAAAACAAGGCTGGGCTGGGTGGGGTAGATATTTATAGTAGATAAAATGCTTGCCATGCAATATTAGTGGCCAAAGCTCATAACACTAATACATTTGTAGGTAAGTTTGGTGCCTATCTATAATCCTGGCACTTGGGAGGTGGAGCAAGTCAGTCAGGAGTTCAAGGTCATTTTCTGCTATGTAATGAGTTCAAAACCAGCCTGGGATACATAACACTTTATCTAGATAGGGAAGAAAGAGAAGGGATGGGTAAGAAAATAACTAATGAACTCAAGCAAGACATGAGTAGAACAGTGAGCACCTTTGGGGCCTAGCAGTTCAGGCAGAGATCAGTAGGTGTCTTGTGAGGGGTGTAGAGAGATGCCTCAGCAGGCAATGTGCTTGCTGCATTCATAACATGAGGACCAGAGTCTGAATCCCTGAATCCACGCAAAAAGCCAGCCTGTGTGAACATGGCAACCCTCTTAGAATCTCATCGCTCTAGAAGCTGAGACAGAAATTCTCAGAGTGAGATGGCTAGCCAGATAAGCCTAAAAGTGAGTTCTAAGTTCAGAGAGATTCTGCCTCAACATACAAAATAGAAAGTGATAGAGAAAAATAAGTCAATGTCAACCTTGGACCTCTGCATGCATGTGCACACAAATGTGCACACACATGTTAGATATGCATAAACACATACACACTGACACTGCATGTACACATATAAAAAAGACAAAAATAAAATAGATAAATGTCTTGCAAAGTTGGCGTGCCATCTCCCAGTCACAAGGCAGTTGCTTTTAAAAGCATTTTTTCCCTGCACCTTGTCTGCACTTTTGTCCTGGTACCCACCACAGCTTGCCTGATAGATGGCTGTCACTGGCTATCATAATGCTCCCTCTTCTCATTTGCATTCTGAATTTAGATGAGTACTGGGTAGGTTCTCAGGTCTTGCAGCTAAAGAGATCTGCAGAGATGGGAAGAGAGGCGTGCTCAGGGGCAGCTACGAATTTCAGGCTAGTGTTCCCTCAGCTCTTGGGGCTTTCACATCCTCCCTCTCCTTGGTCAACACAAAATGCACTAACATGACTAGGAATTGTACAAAGCTTAGCTTCGTGATGATGGCAGTATAAGCAAATATACCGGCTTTCTAACATTTTCAGGCATGCCTAGCCTTTTGACATGCTGTCGTCTACAAAGCTCACACTGGAGAAACACATGATCAATCACACACAAAATAAAATAATAAACAAACTACAAAACCACATCAGACTAAGTTTTAAGTAAGTTTATGATATTTCTTTAGCCTGCATTTATAGCTGTCCTGAAGGCTGCAAGTTGGAAATGCCTGGATGAATTCCTGACTATCTAAATGACAAGGTCTCTCTGTAATCTGTCCCTTTTTCAGAAGAGTCCAGCATGCAGCAGGTAGATAGGTGAAAAAGACCTGCCAATCTTTCTGTCTGTCCATCTGCCCATCCATCCATCCATTTATCTAGAGAAGGGGGCATCTGGAGGTTGAATAACAGTAACATCATGCCCTCAGACACTAAAGGCACACAACATCTATTCTTTAAAGAATTTGTGTCAAGGCCATGGCTATTGATTTTAACTGAAAGTCAGAAAGCACAAGAAGAAACAAACAAACAAAAAAAAACACTACTTTTTAAAAGCAAAAATACAAAACTCAGTGGCAAAGGGCAAAAGAGAACTTACTGAGTGTCATAAAGGAATACTTTCTGGACTGTGGAGCTGCTGACCCATTGTACACATTCACCAGGCTCCAGCAACTGAGCTTTTTAAAGAGTGTTTTGTTTTATAGAAACAACAAATGAATGAAACAAATGTTCTGAAACATTTCAATGTCAAGAGCAATCATGCCTGTAATCTTGGCACTCAGGAGTCTGAGGCAGGAGGATTTCAAATGTGAGGCCAAGTTGGGTTATACATGATGAATTAGAAGCTAACTCGAGCAGCACAATGACTGTCTAAAGATAAGTAGATAAATATACAGATAATTAATTAAAGTATTAAATTAATTAAAAGTATCTCAGTAGCATATTTGGCTACACTCATTATTCCATATAGAACAATATCTTTGGCTAGCCACTCCAACTTAATCATGCCCCAAGTGAGAGACCCTGCTTCAAAAAACAAGGCTGTTGGCTGCTGCTGAATGATATCTGAGTTGACTTCTGGCCATTATGTACATGTGCACACACATGCACATATACTGTGCACATACATATCTATGCACACTCAGAGAAAATAAATTTTATATAATAATAATTTGCATTTCTAACAAATCCCCAGTTGCTGCTGCTACTGCTACTGCTCTGAGAATGGACCTGGGGAGCCCCTGCTCTGGGAGAAAGAAACTACTAATCTAGGCCAGATGTCAAGAAGCACCCTGGGAAATCACATTTGAGAAGGGCCAGCATGGACCTGCTGCTTCCTCCTCCCAGCATGCTTCAGTGCTCTGCACAGCAGGGCTCTCCTGGAGACCCACAGCCTGGGATGACAGCTCACCTTCTGTAAAGATGATATAATCATTGCATTCCTCCATGTTGCAGGCACACATGAAGAAAGTCTCCCCGGCCCTTTTCTTCTCCTTCATGATGCACTTAGGAGAAGTGGCGTCTTCCACGGTAAAGCCGTGGTAGGTGAGCTTGGGGTCATGGCAAACCGTCTCCAGTGTAATGTTCTCGTCATTCTTCCTCCTGAGGACAAAGATTTAATGAGGAGAAGAGAGAGGGACAGAAAGAGGGGAGAATGAATGGAGAGCCTCTGGATAGAACAATCAAGGAAGTAGTTTCCACCAACAGCAGTCATTTCCTGTTCTCCAACAATCTTAAGCTGGTCCATACTCTCCTTCATCAACACCGCTTATCTCCCTTCATATTTTTCCTGCTTATGATTGTAAATGAGACAACTCTCCTTGGGGATCTCCACCCAAAAACTCAGGCTTTAGCCTAACTGGAATCCTTATACAAAAAGGGTGTGGAAAAGAGGGTTCCCGGGGACCTAGTCATTTCAAATCCCCCACTGCTAGAGCACTACAGATTCACACTGTTTCTATCTTACATGATAGAGTTGGTGTCCTGTCTGACCAGAGTGTTCTTAAAGAGGCTGCCTGCCTATCATCATGGTTGTAGATCTTTTTCTTTTTATTTTTGGTGTGCATGTGTGTGTATATTTGTGTACCTGTGAATGTGGGGGCCTAAGGTCAGTCTCGAGTGCTACTCTTCAGGAGATGTCCACTTTGATTATTAAGGCACCATCTCTCTCTGGTCTGGAATTGTCAGTTCAGCTCAGCTGTCTGGCCAGCAAGCCCCGGGCATGTGCTTGTCTCTGCCTCCAAAGTACTGGGATTATAAATACTGACTGAAGCTATTTCTAAAGGCCATCATCTGTTTTTCCTGTTTGCTGGCCACCAGTCACTTGCGGGGGGGGGGGGGGGGGGGGGGAGAAGGGGGGACTTCATGCCAACAGTAAACAACATGGGAAAAATCCCAATTAAAGTAATATAAGTTCCTGAATTTGAGAAAGGAGCAGAGAGAAAATAAATAATTAAAACAATAGAGAGAATGGCAATGTGTTCAACCTTTCCAGAACAGAAAAATGGGAACAGTTTATGCTGTAGGAAATGGATTAACTCTTTGCCAGTCACAGGTTTGGAGACTAATTTGGCTTAGAGGTCAAAGGATTAGGGGCATGGTATATATTTTGGAAAATGCCCAGATGATTGGTTCTACATATACATTGTATTTGTTTAAAAACTAATTTATTTATTTTAGTTTTATGTGTACCTGTATTTGTACCATGTGTGTGCTTAGTGCCAGAGGAGGCCAGAAGAGGGCATCAGATCCCTTAGAACTGGAATTACAGAAGGTTATGAGCTGCTGCGTGGGTGTGGAGAAGTGAACGGAAGCACCAGAGTGTTCAAATGCATGAACCTTTCTTTGTGAGAGGGAGGCATTTCACATTCAAACCCTAAGAGGCAGATTTAATAACGGATGAGAGAGGACATAAAGATTGGCTTCTGTATTTGAGGAATACAGACAGTAACTCTTGCCACAAGTGTGCAAGACTTACAAAGATGAAAAACCAAGTGTGAAATATGAATATACTGAATGTAAAATATGCTACAGGCTCAGGTGTATGGACCCCTCATTCCCAGTTGGTTTATTCTATGCTCCCTAAATGCTGGCACCATGTGACTGTCCACCATGTTTTATCTGTTGTGATGGACTATCTCCCTCTCAGACTATTAGCCAGAACAAATCTTCATCCTAAAGCTGCTCTGGCTGGGTGTTTGGTTATAGCATCATGTAAGGTAATACAAAAAAAGCAAGACTCTCTTTCTTCAGAGGCCTCCTTACCACACAGCCACGCAGACTTCATGTGGCTTCTCACAGATGGCTGTGATGCTGCAGTTGCTCATACAGAACTTCTGGTTGTCACAAGTGGATGATCTCACGTCACAAAACTTACACAGCTGCGGGAGCTTGAGTGCACCACTGTTGTCACCGGCCATCATGTCACCATTAACTGAGGAGAAAGAGAGAACAAAGGGTTATTCCACTCCACACATGCCTGATGGCCTGAGTTCAGATCCCATAGTCCCATACGAGAGAGAGAGAGAGAGAGAGAGAGAGAGAGAGAGAGAGAGAGAGAGAGAGAGAGAGAGAGAGAGAGGCAACTCCTGAACTGTGTCCTCTGACCTCCATACAAATGGCATGGCATGTGCATGCATCCTCCATAATAAATAAGTGAAAGAAAGAACATGGAGGAAGGCAAAAAAAGAAAATAAATCACATATCAGATTAGAATTCCAAGATTCATACAAAGAGTGATGTGCATTGCTTGGGAGTGGTTATGGAGATGCTTAGCAGCTTCTGGGCTTTGTCCATGATGGGCATAAAACATGCTTTCTACAAAAACCTTATCAATAAGGAAGCAGACTGGCCCACTGCCCTGGGTGTTTCAAGTTCTTCTGAAGAAAATTTGCTTTACTGGGGCTGGTTATGTTGCTCAGTTCCTAGAGTATTTGCTCAACTACCAGGAAACTCGGAGTTCAATTGGAAGCACTGTGTAAGATGGGCATGGTGGTGCACACCTGTGATCCAAGCACTTGAGAAGTAGAGGACAGAAAGTCAAGAGTTCAAGGTCATCCTCTGTCATCCTCTGTGGTATAGTTAGGTTGAAGCCATTCCAGGCTATATGAGACCTCATCTAAACTAAATGAATAAATAAAACAGATCAGGGGAACAAAATGGGGGTGAGCAATAAGGCGAGGCACCAGAAAGGAATCATCACCCAAGTGGGTGGGGATCACTACCAAAGAGAAACAGAAATGCTAGGAATGGACACTAAGGGTTAGGGTTAGGGTTAGGGTGATCCTGTCCTGCCATATCCTCCAGTGTGAGGAATAAAGGGTGAGGGAGCCGGGGTGGCTGCAGTGTCGAGGATGTGGTCAGAGAGGCGGCCTGCCACTAGCAGGTCCTTGAAGTTTTTCTGCCTAAAGGCAGTGGAGCAGGGGCAGAACGCAGTGGTAGATATATCCCTTGTGTTTCCAAACTGGTGGGCTAGGGACAAGATGGCCAGCCTTATGTCTTTCCCAGATTCACACTCCCCAGACTTGGCCCACTCCTGTGTACCATTGCTTCTGCCCCTTCTCCACTGCTCTTACGTAGAAAACTGGTTAGACCTTCAGGACCCACCTGACATCTCTCTGACCAAATCCCCTCACACTGCTGCTCCCTCACTCCTTACTGCTCATACTGGAGACTATGGCAGCCTTTACATCTAAAATCAGTTTAATTTTTAGTGCCTATTTCTGTCTCTTTTGTCACCTTTTTGGGTCTCTGATTAAATGACACCCTTCACCCTACAGTGACCAGCTGGTAACTACCATAGGATTCTGTTTTATTGTTGGCCAAGGATGGGTCATTCCTTCCCTCTAACTTATCTACCAACATGGAAGTTCCAAGCTCCTCAGTTGGCCTCCTTTAAACACTGCATCTCCAGTGTGTCACAGAACAGTTGTCACACAGACAACATCTGCATCAGTTCCTTTCTCATGGATGGCCAAATACCTGGCAAACAGCAACTTAAACTCGGCAGGCTCATAGCTGGAGAGGAAAGCCCACCATGGTAAGGAAGCCATGGCAGCATGTGTGGGAGCTGATGGAGAAGACAAAGCTGTTACGGATTCAACCAAACAGATGGGAATTCACTTGTGTTGCACTGAGATTAGACACTTGGATTGCAAGAGGCTGTAGGAAAGATGCTGGCCCTGAGGCAACTGGGAGAGGCTTCTCGGAAAGGTCCCCCGGGAGAGGCCTGAGAAGGGCACCGAGTACTCTCCTTGTCCTAGCTTATCCTGCCCAGAGGGTACCAGCTTCAGTTTCTCCAGTCACTCTCCCTGATGTGAATTTTAGATTTCTCTCCTCAACCTTTCACCCTGTGACCTTTTTTGTTGCTTGGGCACAACACCTGCTTCCTGGGTCTCTAAAAATACAAGCTTATATATTTAAGATCTGCTTTCTTGTGGTGACTGTAAACATAAAAGAAAAAAAAAAAAGCAAGCCCATTCATCCCTTTCAGGCTTCTAGTTCATTTCAGGAAGTATATTTTTAGGTAAGAAACTATTTTGAAATCCTCAATGTCTCCCAGTCTGTTCTGCTTAGCTAAAAATATAGGCATCAAGGGGCCCTGAGGCTTGTTTAAATTTGGTGCCAACATAACAATGGGTATACTTTTTTCAGCAATGGTTATGTTTGGATCTATTTGTAGAACAATTCATTTGATCCCTTAGATTTCCCTATAAGATAAAAAATAAAAATAAAGAAATACAAGACTGTATTTTCTACAGTCACTTTTTTCTTTCTTTCTTGGTATTGGCTCTGTTCTAAAAACATTATTTGCTGGTTAGGATGCTCTGGTGGTCTTCACAACAGATTATCAGATCTTTAGGAGATGAAATTGAGCCTAGCATTTTAAGATCTTAGGGCAGTTATCAGCTTTGCCGTTGTGGACAGGGCAGTATCAACGTTTAAGCAGCTAGAAAATTAGCAAAGCCCTCAGTGACTTTCAGATGCCCTGACTGGATGGTTCTGAAGGCTGGGCTTTCTTTCTTGTTTTTTCTTTACTTAAGTGTTAAGTATAGCAGTTTGAACGAGAATGGCCCCCACAGGGTCATATATTTGGATCCTTGGTTTCTAGTTGGTGAATCTGGGAATAACTAGGAGGTTCCGTTCAGTCCAGTGGAGCTGGAGGCAGTGGAGGTTTAAAAAGATCAGCTCCGTTCCCAGTGTGGCTTTCTCTGCCTCCTCCTTTGTGGATCAAGATGTGAGCCCTCAGCTATTCCTGCCATCAAGTCTTTGCTCCACCATCATGAACTCGGAACCTCTAAAGCCATAAGCACCATTAAACCTCATAAGTTGCCATGGTCATGGTGTTAATCACAACAGGAAAGTCTCTGTGCTCATGTGGCTGTGGGCACCTTTGGAAGCCAGAGGTGTGAGTCGGAGACATGGAGTTACAGGTGGCTGTGAGATCGCAGGTATAAGTTCTGGGACCTGAACTCCAGTCTCTGCAACAGAACTTGCACTTTTCACCACTAAGCCATCTCTCTAGCCCTATGCCCTAGGATTTTTTTGAAGCTACACAGATGTTTCTAGTGTACAGTGGAGACTAAGATCTCTGAGCTAGAATTAACTGGGGGTGGGAGAGTGCACAAGAAATGTAAACCAAGGGGCTGAGTAGTGACTCAGCTGACAGCCTGCTCAGCTCTCAGTCTGGTTCACCCCAATACCACAGAAACACAACCAATTGGTGCAGGCCTATCATCCCAGCACCCTGACCATGAAGGCAGGAGGCTGAGAAGTTCAGGGTCATGCCTGGTTACACAGGGAGATCGAGACCAGCAGGGGCTTCATGAGACTCTGTCTCAAAACCAAACCAAAAGCAAAAGCACCATGTATGAGGTGCTAAAGGAAAGCTTCTCAACAATGCTGGGAAGAGTTCCCCTGTGGAAAAAAAATGCCTGCAAAGACAGGGCTAGCTCATGGCCATCTCCTTTCCCAGGCTGACCAGTACTTGTCCAGCAGAAGCCTGGATTGGGAGTAAAGCGACGAAAGTCAAGAGTGAGAAATTAGCAAGAAAAGCAACAGAGATTGATGAGGGCGGTGGTCCCAAACAGGTGCGGTGACAAGGGTAAGTGCTTACTTAGGTCTAGTGCCTAGAAGACATGCCTAACAGGGAAGAAATGGAAGGGGCCATCAGGAAAAGAAAAATACAGAAGAGAAAGGAAAGGAAGAAAGGGAGAGGGAGAACGGAAATGGAAAGGAGAGGGGATAGAAGGAAAGAGACAGGAAGGCAGGGAAGGGGAGGGGGAGGGGGGCAGGGAAGGGGAGGGCTGGGGAGGCAGGGGAGGGGAGGGGGAGGAGGACAGCAGCTCATACCACTGGATGCTACCTGCAGCAGTCTGAGCTGGCAAGTGCCTGGACATGCACAGATGCAGCATGCATGCTGCTCTCTTTGTGGAGAAGGCAAACAACACCGTGTATCTCACACTTGGAAACATGGGCATTTAGAGGAAGAAGGCAGTAAATAAGGAGAATGTGTGTTTGCTCAGGACACTGTGTGTATTGAAAAATGGGCTGGAGACACAGTGTTCCGTCTCAATATCTGGCTGGGGACATACTTACTCCTCACCCACCCACCCCCAGCCATTACAGCAAAGCAAAAGCTATCATTGTTAAAATTTGTCCAGGATATTTTCTTTCCTCCTTCTTCTCCTTTACTACTTCCTTGGCTTCCTTTTTGTAAACTTTATTTTGAGGCTTGTCCGATACAACTCACCTCCACCCAGTAAGTATATTATAGCTGACAGAGGACATGCCCACTTCAACAATTCCATCAGCCCCAGCAGCCTATAAGCCTTCACCTTTTACTTTAGGCCAGCATCGTCCTATCTTGTGTGACAGCAGACCTCTGGACCTTTGTGAAACTGTGTGGTAAGACAGATATGTTCAGACTACAACACTATTCACTATCTGTGCTGGTCTCAAGTCGTTCTGGTAAAAACCTCATGAACTCACTCTGGTATAGCAAGCAGAGAATCATCATCTTCTGTTCATGGTTTAAAGACGTTCGCAGATGCCCTGGTAGCCTGTAAGCAACAAGCAAAGAATCCCAAGCTTCTCTGTGTGTCCTCAAGGATCCCTGAAGACCTGCTAAGATCACAAGGATGGGTAGAGGGAGGCAGTCCTGCTGCCTACCTCAGACCATAGGAAGAAATCCCGCCAGCCATGCCCTTCAGCAATAAGCAGGAATTCCTTCTGTTTAATCTGTGATGCGGCAAAAGTCAAATTGTGCATAATGCAAGAAAATGCACCTAGATAAATAGCTCAGAATAAAGATATAATTCTAAACACTCCCAGGGCACTGCTAGTCTAAAAAGATCCTGACTTCAGTCTACAGACCCCATCTCAAAACAAAACAATACAACAAAAACTGGGCATGATGGCGTACTATCGTTCTGTTGCTAGGAAGGCAGTGACAGGTGAAATCCTGGGGCTCACTGGCTAACCAACTTAATCTAATTGGTGAGGTCCAGAAAGATGAGAGATCCCACTTCAAAAAATAAAATGGACTGAGCCTCAGTAATGACACCTGAGGTTATTCTCTGGCCTAGACGCGCGCGCGCGCGCGCGCACACACACACACACACACACACACACACACACACACACACACACAAACACACACACACACATACACACACACACACTCACATATATACCTGTGTACTACCTCTGTACAAACATTTTAAAAAGCACCACCACCAAAACAACCTTACTTACTTTCAACAACCTCTAACCAAAATTCAAAATGCCTTCCAATCCGAAGCTGAATTACTCTCCATGTATTTAGTTAAACAGTCTACTATTAGGGCAACACATTTTAATTGCTAATAATTCTCTACTAGCAGCTGGCCATCCTTGGGGAGTTTTTACCCTTAGCAGGCAAATTAATTATTCAAAATGTTCTAGAAAAAGAAGTTCCAGTAAGGGACTCTCTCACCTAGAAAGCCTCACTCTGGCCTGCAAACAGCAACAGCTGTCACAGCATGTGACAGAATCACAAGGCCACCACATTTCACTTTTCCAATAAGCCCTTGAGTAATAGTAAAACCTTTACCCCAGGTTACTTCATTATTTTCTAGTGTTTTCCCCAACCTCACTATCTGCAGCCAGAGACACCAAGTTCTGACTTTGAATGGCGGCACTGACTTCCATCATAGTCCTGTTGTCTTAGGGTCTATAGTGAGTAGTCTAAGGGGGAGTCAGATTTTTCAGCTGGAATTAAGACTTCTTGATCCATGTCTTTGTAATGGTGTCTACCATTGGCCTGGGAGGTTAGAGGAAACTGGAATTTCACCAAGACTGTTAAACATCTTTTCAGGTATGTGTTCATGTAACTAAACTTGGTTATCCTGGTTTATTATTATGGTGTGTGTGAGGTAGGGCACAGCATGGCCTAGCATGGACATAGGCTAACTGATTCTCGAGCTGATTCTCTCTTCTAGTTCTTTATGGGTCTCAGGTATCCAACTAGGGTCTTCTAGCTTGTACAAGGACTTACATCCAAGGATCCATTTCACCAACCCTATTCATTGATACAACTCTGAATTTATGCACTCCTCTACTGTGGGCCAGGGTCAGGGAGACACCACAGACACCCGCAATGTGGCTTAGTGCTGTATATTTCATGATACCATTGCCACTGATACACTTAAAGAAAGGTCAAGCATCTCAAAGAATAACTCAAGCCATCAACAGAACTCACTACGCCTTGAAGCTGTGCTTGTTAAATATTAATATGCATGGGAAGCCTTCAAGGGAAACATTGAATCTGCAGGTGTAGAGAGTGCACCAGCTCACAGGGCTGTAGGGGCTGGCGAATCAGACATGCAGGGTAGACTGGAGGTATGGAAACCAGACAGGAACTCATGCTCAAGTTTCTGGGCAGAGTTCTTCCCCAGGAAAGCCCAGTGTTCATTCTTCTAGTGTATAACTGTCTCACATGATAGATGGCGATCTCCTTTAGTTAAATCCAACTGACTACAGCTGTCAATCACTTCTGCAAACTACCCTCAAGACAGCTCCAAGACTAAGGTTTCATTTAAAAGCTGAATGGGGAATAGGGAGACTGTAGCTCAGTTATTAATGGGCTGACGAGCAAGCATAAGGACTGAAATGTAATCCCCAGACTCCATGATTTAAACAAAACAAAACAACTCCCCAAAGAGAGAGAGGGAGGAAGAGAGAAAGGAAAGAAGGAAGGAAGGGAGGAAGGAAGGCAGAAAGCAGGTGGGCATGCAGCACACTGGGTAAATGGAGGCAGGGATAGTCATGGAGCCTGCTAGCAAGTCAGTCTGGCTTATTTGTCAAGCTCCAAACTAGTGAGGAGAAAGGGACTCTATCTCAAAGAGTAATTTTTTCTTTTTTAATTTTTTCATATATATATATTTATGATTTGGTGTTTTTACATCATGCACTCCATCAAACTCAGATATCAGACTTCTTAGTATCATGCCCACTCTTATGATCTCCCTCAAACAGTAACTAAAAAAAAAAAAAAAGTGAATAAGTGTCACCTAAAGAATGAGACCTGAGGTTATGCTCTAGTACACACACACACACACACACACACACACACACACACACACACACACACACAGAGCAAGCCTGATGTCATTTCCCTCTTGGAGGATCACTGCAAACAGCATGAAGACTTGCTTTTTCCCATTCTCTGTGGAGTTTAGAACTGGCAGAATGGAAGGCTGAGTCCTTGCATTTCACAGACATGTCTCCTCTCAGAGTTCTTTCCATCTGCTTTTCTCTTGAGCTTGGCCTCTTTAAGTGGTCACAGGCCCAGAGGCCGCCTCACCATCTGGGCCCACACTGAAAGACTCATTCTCTGAATGGGTTTTAATTGCAGCTGGCATTTCAGAGTCAGACACCCAGGCCGCCATCTGGCAGACAGAGATGTGGTTTGCAAGACCGGCAGCTAACACCCACGGCTCAGGAGATCAGGTGGGACTAGCCCACTGGCCTGTCACATGACCTCCCACCCAGAACAAAGAAGCAAGTCAGTGGGAATCAGAAGTCCTCACTCCTACCCAATATGGTGGCCAATTACTACACTCCACCCAACAAATGCAAAAATGCTTCCTCATTGAGGATTTGGTTTTTTTAAAAAATGTGTTTGACTCCCTTTCTCTGTGTACTTAAAGCATTTTAACATCGAAGAGTGGAGCATGTGTCTTCAGGTGACAGCAGTAGCAGCAGGAGCATGTACAAGGTTCACACAATAGAGTTGACCCAAAACAGGAAGTGGCTCTGTCTTTGTAAGTGGCACTGCCCAGGCTACAGCACTCAGGGAAAGAAGCAAGGCAGATGTTCAAAGTGGACACTCGAGTTGGACGGCAGCTTCCTCTGCCCTCACCCCCACCTCCTGCTTCTGGAAGCTGCTCTTCATTGGATTATGCTCACTTGTAGGGTATTCTCAAGCTCTGAAAGTTTGGCCAATGGGGAGACCCACCAACTTCACCCAGAGGCAATGCAAGTCCTTTCGGAGCATCCTTGCCTAGCTCTATCCCTGAGCAACATTCTCTGGCTGGCAGAGTCTCTCATGTGGGGGGTCACACTGATACTTTAGGATTATCCACTATTCATGTGACTGACATTGGGCAAAATCAAGGTTACAAAATGCAAAAAAGACTGGAAGGGAAAAGGGGAAAAAAAAAACCCAATAGAAGTGGAGTAAGAAAAACAGAAACTCGGATTATATCCATCTAAATAACACAATTCATTATTTGTCTGTAAAAGGACTTATATAAACTCTATCCTTCATTTATAATGTCCAAGTTAAAGGCTGATACATGACCCACTTGTAGGCCACCTTCCTGTAGCTCCAGTTAAACCTCACTAAGACATGGGCAAGCGGGCTGGGGGAGAAGGCAGGGAGCTTGAGCATGTTCACCCAGGAGGAGAAGACTGCTTCTACCAGGAGAATTTGGCCACAAGGGTTGCAGAAACTTCCATTAATACCGCCTGAGTTTAATGGTCACTACAGCTCCTTTAAGAAAAGCACACAAACACAATTTATATTCACCAAGCAAGTAAATTTAGGGATTAAGGAATAATTACCTGTATTTCAGAAAGATTAATCCAATAGGTACTTTAGGGGAAAACCTGGATGTCCCTGACATCAAAGAACTGGAGTTTCTTTCCCCTCTTAGTTTAGCAACTCAAGCAGCCCCAAGAATGTGTGAAAATGTTCTACCCGTGACTAAGGCCTCTCTTTGGATAAGTAATGCCCAATACAATAGTCCCTCCATGAGGAGAATTATAGGAAAAGACGGCGAGAGGGGGCTGGAGAGAGAGATGGCTCCATGATTAAAATCAGTCATTGTTCTTGCAGAGGACCCAGGTTTGATTCCCAGCATCTACAATGTGGTTCACAATCATTTGTAACTCTAGTTGCAGAGGGTCTGATGCCCTTTTCCAACCTTCTCTGAATTCCACAGGCACAGGCATGCACATGTTACACTTACAGACATGGAGGCAAAATAGTCATATAATAAAAACTAATTGAAAATTGTTTAAAAAGCTATGACAGGATAATAAAGAACATTGTAAATCTATTTCTGTGTGTTAATGAAAGGCAGCAGTATGAGAATCCTGACAAATGTTTCTGGAAGTTTGAGCAGACAGACAAGCATGACACGGTATGTTCTAGTGCTCCTGTACTTAAAACATTCAAAAGGCAAAACAGATTCACAGATTATATTCTTCCGGGGTTCAACAGAGAGAAGTGCTAGAATGGATTTCAAAGGAATCTCCTTTGGTGTTGCTGGCCATCCACTGCAGGAGGAACTGAGTCAGGAGCCCTAGCACCAGCCCAGAGAACCTTACTGTTATAGACTGTAGAAAGGCAGAGTCTGAACTTGCACAGGAGGGGGCTCGGAGCTCATAGGGGAGGAGACGCTGAGGTCAGAAGGGAGGGGTTTCTGAGCTTAGCAGATTAATGAAGGTTTTAGATAAAATACAAAGTCATACTTTAGGAAACTAATATAGTCCCACTCTGTCTAGGGGCTGCTACATGTGAGGAGTCTGGCAGCACAGGAAAAGTTCTAGGTAGGATACAAGGCATATCTGGTCCCTTCTACAAGGAAAAGCCTCTGTGTTCTAATAAAAAGTATGCTCGAGATTTTTAAACAAGCCTTCTAGAACCAAAACAGCTGTTTAACTGTGCTCAGGCTGTGTGTGACACAACTCAATAATAGAGCACCTACCTCATACACATGAGGCCCTGAGTATAATGCCTAGATGTGATGGTTTGCTTGTTTGTTTAGATTGTTTATAACCCCTTTTGAACTGACAACAGCCTCCTTAATCAGTTATGAGGTCCTCTACTGACCTCTTGCAGATTTATCAGGTGAGAATTGATCTGCTTGGTAACATGCTAATTAGAAAGTTGATATGTAAACAGGACAAGGCAATAATGTACCTTAAAACTGTGGGATTCTGAAGTACTGAAGTGAAATTGTATTGTATTCAGCTTTCTTAAAGAAAGAACTGACACACTTATATTCATAGTCAATGAGAGATGTGAGTTCAATTGCTAAAATCCACATGAAAAAGGCAAGTGTGATGGTGCATGCATGCTTATAACTCTAACCCATGAAGAAGTGAAGACAACAGATCTCCAGGGCTTGCTGGCTAGCCAACCTAGTAAAGCTGTTAGCCTGGGATTTGGGGGGAGGGGCGTAAAATGGTTCCACAGATAAAGATATTTGCTACCAGGCCCAACAACTAGAGTTCAGTTGCTGAGACCCATGTGGTATAAGGAGAGAATTATCTCCCACTGCTGCCCTCTGCCTTCTCCATAGGAGAGCCCATATACTCACACTCTCACTCATGCACTATGCAGACAAAAAGGAGGGAGGCCATGGGGCCCAAGTGAGTTGCTGTGTTTATTTGTGGCATGAGACGCCCCCTTCCGCGTCTCCACTCAAGGCTCACACACAAACTTGAATCACTGCAAGTGAGCAGGCTCTCAAGACTAAACTCACAATGTCATTTGGGGATCTCGAGTTCAGAGGAAGGGAAATTCTGCCAAGTGACAAAGGACCACTTTCCACACAGAGGCTGTAGGCATTTCCTCTGTTTCCTCTTCCACCAGGGCAAAGGAGGAAGCTCCAGTTCAGAGCAAGACATTTACTGTAAGAAGTTCAGACCCCCTCAGCCTTATAAGTGTCAGTGTCTACTTGATGCCTTCTGGCCTTAGCTTGAATGATAAGTAATGATTTATTGCCCAGACTGCCCATAGGTGATTGCATATAAACATTCAGTTCATAATCAATGAGTTGATCTTGATTGATGAGTGCCTGCAGAACACTAATGGGTGCTCTTGTTTCCCAGAGGAGGGGTGTGGCTTAGTAACTTGCTCACCGTTGGCTTATAACCAGCAGTAACATCATGAGGGAGAACTGTCCACTTGTGGGAAATGATGGTTATTCTAGTCCTGGCTCTACCGTCTAATACGGGCTCAATACATATTGTGGTATTAAATTCTAAATTTTTTTGGCATTTCTTTACTGTGTGTACAGGCGTGGCTGAGCATGGCATAGTGCTAATGCATCTTGTGAGCATTAATTTCCTTCTTCCATCACTGACTGACTCCAGGAATAGGCTAAGCAGCCCCTTTGCTCACTGAGACCTCATAGCATCCCATTTCTGCTGCTGGTGGTGGTTTGGTTTGCTTTGTTTTGTTTGACACAGGGTAGTCCAGGCTGGCTTTGAACACACGATATTGCAAAGATGACCTTGAACTTAATCCTTCTGCCTCCTCTTCCATGCTGGAGTCTCCGGAATGTGCATTACCACACCCAGTTTCCAGTAGTTCTGGAAGGTAGCTCTCAGAGCTTTACGTTCTACCCACAGAGCTCCATCTATTCAACAAATATCAGTGGAACTAAATAAAAGTCAGCACTGAACGTGAATCCCCTTCTGTACCCCTTTCATCTCCCTCCTCTCAATGCAAATCAATGCCAGAGATTCAGGGCTTTCTCGGGAAATGAAGGCAAAATCAATCCTTTGTGTGGCTCTGCTGTGGTATTAAAACAATGGTCATTTTCTAACAGCTAAACTCTGTTTGACGGGATGGCCTCAGAAGGCAGACTGCCAGTTCAGATCCATTTAGGTTTCTGAGATAACAGCAGACCCTCTGGATCCTTCCCCTGTGAGTAAGCAGAGGAAGTGAAAGGAAAGAGAACTGAGTTTCCGGTATTGTTCAGGCTTCAAGAAAAAAACAACAAAGGGCAGGAAATTAGAAATGAAATCTGAGAATCTGCTCTTAAATTGGGCGGTTTTGCCTGTTTTTCAGAGTGCTTAGATGAGAAAGTATGTGGCTGATGGCTGCCTTCCCTGACATTACTCCTTGTCCTGACAGGAATGTGATTTGCTCTATACAACATAAAGGTCGCTCTGAAGCAACTGCAGCTTGCAGGAGGCTGCCCTCCAAGAGGAATAGTCAGCTATCCCATACCACCCACCCAAAACAACAGCACAACCCCACAAAGATCCCACTCACCACTCACTCACGCTGGTATTTTAGCTCATTTGTGCTGTGGTGGCAAAGTACTGGCTCATCTACTAAGAGCAGACATGTCTATGCAGGTTCCTGTATGCTTGTAAACACATGTTCACATGTATCCATACAGATGAAGGACAGAGGACAATCTTGACGGTTATACCCACCACAACATACACATACCACTACCACATGGTTTCTCACTGGCCTGAAGCTTACCTAGCTCATGGTGGGATCCAGAATCTCACCTGCTTCTGCCTCAGTGCCAGGATCCTCTCATACCCAGGCTTTTATTGTTGCTGTTTGTTTATAACACGGGTTCTGAGGATTGAACTCAGGACGTCGTGCTTGCATGTCAAACACTACCCATCAACCGAGCTGTCACCGCAGCTCTGCTTCCAACCTCTGAAAGGCCTTTTATGGAACCTCTCCCATCAACTGAACTTTGACCTCTTCACTTTGACCCTCATTCAGATAACTTACTGAGGAAACTTCTCATGCTGGAGAGAGGGTGAGCCTCGGGTGGAGGTGATTAAGGAACATATTTGGGTAGGAAGCATCCTATCAGCCTTAATCTAATCATGTTCTCCTGCAGACCAGTCAGGCAGCCTTGATCCCAGTTCCGTCAAAGCCATTGTAAAAGCACAAACCAATGAATGCAAAAGGAAATGAGTATAGAAAACCACAGAGCTGGGCAGAAGGCAAGAGGTGACAAGCTGCAGCTCTGGGGCACTCATGCAGTTTTTCCTTCCACAGCAGAGTTCTCACTTCCAAGACCAACCCCCCTCCCCACTCTGTGCCTTGATTCCCACCTCCGCTCAAATATGACCTTACCAAATAGGCTCGCGTTCTTTCAATTCTCGAGCATGCTTTATATGTGTGTACATATATTCTCATGCGTGCACACACAGGCTGGGTGTCAGCATCCAGGGCCTTCCTCTATCAGCCTCCACCTAACTTTTGATTCAGAGTCTCTCACATCCTGAAGCTCACTGATTTGGCTCTACTCTCTGGCCAACAAGCCCCAGGAATCCTCCTGCATCTGCCTTTCCAGGACTGAGATTACAGGCTCATATGTCATTCCCAGGTTTATGTGTTAAGAAGCAGAACCTAGTTCCCAAGCTTGAGCTCTTTACAGGATGAGCCACGGCCCCAGGCCATTCCTGAGAAATTCTTCTAAATGGTCCTTTCCATTCAATTTCCCTGTAACTTACTTTTTTCAATTTAAACAGACTTGCTTTCATTACCAGCTGTTCCAAGCATCTCCAACATTGGCCATGCTGTGATGGCTGGCTCTTAGTACACCCTTGATGATCATTCCCTAAGTCCAGCAAAGCCTCCTCTCATAGCTCATCTTTAGATTTCAAAATAAGAGTCCTTCCTTTCTGCCAAATTCATCTGATCTTTTAAAAATCAAACCATATTTATAGTTGTTGTCCAGTGAATTAAGATATGTTCACAGGGGAAGTGAGACAATAGAAGTGTGGGGGAAGTGTGTTAAATCCAGATACAAGAGTGTAAATAATTTGTAAAAGATAAATAGCTCAAGGTTTAAACAGTCAAAATTAGCAGTGGAGAGGACATTGGGTTAGAAGTCAAGGGTAATTTCTTTCCTTCAGGAGCTGGCCATGAAGAGGTCAGGCCCTGGAGTCAGACTGCAAAGAGCCTCTGGAATGGCCTCTGGCAAACAGGCATCTTCCTGAAGCCTGACAAGGTCAAGGACAGGATCTCAAGCTGCAAGGCAGCCAGCATCAGACTACACTTAAGACTAGGATAAGTAAAATCAGGCTGGGCAGCAGCTCAGTGGTAGCAATTATCTCTCACACTTGAGGACCTGAGTTCAATCCCTAATACTAAAGACAATGAAAGAAAAGGTAAATAAAATCACAAGCTCAGTTCTCTGCCACACTAGCCACTTGTCACATGTGGTCAACAATAAAGAGATTTTGATCAGGAAAACAACCTCCCAGGTGCTAGGGAGTCAAGTGTTTGCTTCACAGGAATGTGGACCAAAGTTCAATCTACACAATCCACAGAGAAGAAGAAGGATAAAGAAGGAAGGGAGGAGGAGGAGGAGGAGGAGGAGGAGGAGAAGAAGAGGAAGACGAAGAAGAAGAGGAAGAAGAAGAGGAAGAAGAAGAAGAAGAAGAAGAAGAAGAAGAAGAAGAAGAAGAAGAAGAAGAGGAAGACGATGCAGCCTGGTGTTTGATGGTAATCTCTGTGCTAGGGAGGAGATCCAGGCAGATTACTGAGGCTTGACAACCAGTCCATCCAGCCCATGGTGGCATGGTTTCAAAAAGGGAGCCATGGAGTGGTTCAAAGGCTCTGGGTTTTAATTCGGACCTCCATATGTTCAAGCACACATACGCACATATATACACACCTGCACACAAGTGCATCTGCAGGCATACATATACACAACCACTTACACAATCTCTCAGTCAGTCAAGGAACTGTGAACCTGGCAGCCTCAGTTCTCAGAGAGATCTGAAAAGGTAGACTCTCTGGGGTTAACAACGGCGCATGGTTGTCATCTTAGCACTAGAAAGAAGGAGACAAGAGGAACAAAGAGTCCCAGGCCAGCCTGGGCTACAGAAAGACACCCTGTCTCAAAACAAACACACAAGCAAGCAAATAAAAACAACAGCAAAAAAAAAAACAATAATGAAGACCTGAAGGAGAGTGGTCATGGATGTGGGGCAGGACTGTCGATGGAAAGGAATTCTGGGGAAGGAAGAAGAACCTGCTCCTTCCTGCCTTGGGGATTTTCTATAATGAGAGTGCTGCCCCTGGGGGAACATGGCTTGCATTAGGTGGTTTGCTGGCTCTGGCCTCAGTGTCCCCGGTGGAGCCAAAGCAGGAGACAATTAAGGGCAGAGACTAGCACTCCATAAACCCTGAGTGGCATGGTCAGAAGGTTCTAATAGTGACAGAATTGGGCCCAACAAGGTCTGCAACAAGTTGCAACCTGCCAGGGCTTGAGTCAGCTGGCCTAGCCTTTCCAAATGCAAATCCCTGGCCCCAAGATAAAAGACTGTTTAAAATAGGGAGGCTTGCCAAGGTATCAAGTAATTCTTGTTAAGCCCCATTTCAGTGACAGAAACATAATGCAGAGCTGAGGCAGAGATTAAGTTTCCAGTCAAAGTCCACAGCAGCCTACAGCAAGGAAATTAATATTTCAGAGAAAACACTGACTTTTTTAAATGCAAGACTTTTTGGAGGGTGTCAGCCACAGTCTGTCAAATGCTTTTGAGCTCCCAGGACAGAAAGAGAGGTGACCAGCTCACAGGGGGAACCCCAAGGCCGCAGGGAAGCTAATTCTCTGCAGGACACATTGATAAAAGCAAGCCTAGTTACAGGCAGGCCTTCCTCAGCCTGAGACTCCTTATTTTCCTTCCACTGCCCTTTCCCTCTTCTCCTGTGTCTCCACCAGAGACTTTTTTAAAAGTTAACATACAAAGTTGTGCATTTCGTTATGTGTTTCTTTTACAAATGGGCCTCGCAGGGTGCTCTGTTCTAGACCATTCCCTCCCATGTGCTCCTTCTCACCCTTTGCTTTTCTGTCCAGGATGAGTCTGATCTGTTTATAATTCCATAGCCCCACTACCCTATACACAGAGGATGCACACACTACTCCTACAAAACAACACTTTCTAATCTCTCTGTGTGTGTGTGCATGAAGAAACAAGCATGAGGCAGGTCAGAGGACAACTTTGAATGTCAGCCCTTGTCTTCCATCTTGAGGGAATCCAGAAAGCTGCAGAGGATCTTCCTGCTCCTGCCCACCCTCCACCTGCTTTCCATCTCACCCAAGACTGCCAGAACTGTAGACACCCACTACTGCGCTACCGTTACGGGCTTCTATGTGGGTGCCAGGAAATCTGAACTCAGTACCTCTGCTTGAACAAGAATCATGTCAGCCCCCTCTGCCTGCAGAGCAAGAATGTAACTAATTAAGCAGTTCCCCACCCCAGCCCCAAGACTATGTCCTTTGCTGAACTGTATTTAATTTCCAACCCTGGCTGTACATCCAAATCATCTGAGAAGTTTTCAAAGTAATCCCACTGCCTGAGTCAACCCTAAGTTCTGGCTCACTGGCCTGAGTAAAGCTTTGGCTGCATCTCAATCTTAGAAAAAAAAAAAAATCCCTAGATGCTTCTGATGTGGAAGCCAGGATTAAAAACACTGATTCAGCCAAACCCAGTGAGAGTACAAATAAGTATGTGTCCAGGAATGGCAAGGTATTTAGGCAGTGTCCCACAGTAGAGAAATACCATTTCCTGGGTTCAGCAACTCCCATTCATGATATTCTGACAAAAAGGAGCAAGGTCTCAGAGCAGAGCTGTGCAAGAATAATAAAGAGTCTTTTTGGAGATATCCACAGAATGGTGGCTCCCTCAGAGATGGGGTGTAGTTCAGCTGTCTAGTACATGTGAAGGCCTAGGTTCTGTCCCTAGTAAACCCTGAGTTTGACCCTTAGAACCTATGTAAAGATGCTGGACATGGAGATGTGGGCTTGTACTCCAGGGCTAGAGAGGTGGAAACAGAAGGGTCCCTGGACTTATTCCTTAGCCAGTCTACCTTACTTGGTGAGCTTCAGGCCAATGAAAGAATCTGTCTCAGAAAGAAGGTAGAAGGCATTTCTAAGGAAGACATTCTTCTTTAGTTTGCAGTGGAATAAACACACATGTGAAGCCACACCCACCCTCACACATGTTTATCCAAATGTACACACACACATACATGTATTAGGAAGTTGTCTGGAGAGATGGCTCAGCAATTAGAAGCCCTTGCTGTTCTTACAGACAACCCAAGTTCTAGTCCCAACAACAACCATCTGTGTCCCTAGATCCACTGGATCCCAAACCCTCTTCTGACCTCCTTGAGCACCAGCCACACATACAGTACACATACATACATAAAACAGATGAACCAAAAACAGTAACATTTAAAAATGACGTAGATGGGAAGGAGAGAGAGCTACAGTCTCTACAGAGTAGTGAATTTAACAGAATCCATCTGAGCTTGACAGTGAGCAGCTGTCTACAGGTCCTTCTCCAAGTGAGCACAGCACTGCCAGGGAGTATATAGAACCTCCAGAGCTGTACGCATGTGCGGTCAGGCCCAACCCCAAGTGTCTTCCTGTATGACTCAACCTCTAATCCTATTGGGTAATGAGGCCAGTAATGTAAGCACAGGACTCCAGGGCCTTTCATTTTCACTGTGAATCGTCTTATTTGAAGATAACTCTGGGCAAATTCTTCAGAATGAATTCTGCTAGTTTTGAGTTTTAGAAAGGGTGGAATTTCTTGCCAGTCCTCGCAGAGACAGCAGGACACAAGCAGATTCATCTGAATGATGAGACTGGGGAATTTCCTGACAATGAACCTCTCCTTTTAGTTGTTGTTGTTGATGTTGCTTTGTTTCTTTCTTTTTTCATAAATGTGTCTTGTTTTGGTCAAATCCATCTCTCATGCTCTACCTCTTCTTAGGTCCTTCCTCCATCTCCTTTCTACCTTATGTCCTCTTTCAGATAGACAGATAGATGACTGATAGATAGATACATAGATACAACATAGGTAGATAGATAGATATAACCAGTTAGTGTTATCCAATAGATAGATAGATGACTGATAGATAGATACAAGATAGGTAGATACATAGATATAACCAGTTAGTGTTATCCAACAGCATGTGGATCATGTGGAGGTTGGATCCTGCACCGTAGCCTGAGAAACCTCCCAGAGGTCTTACCCCTGAAGAAAGCAACTTCATCACCCCCAGCAGGCATCACCTGCCTCTAGCTTCTCAATAGATGTGCAGCCATCTGCACGAGAAAGATGAACTTCTAAAATGTCTCTTTGGCCAGAGAGATGGCTCAGTGGTGGGCCAAGGTGGTTGTCTCCAAACTTGATGCCTAGAGTTCAAGCACCAGGAAGGATCCACATGGCAAAAGAAGGGAATAAAACTGATTCTAAATGTTTTCCATTGTCTTCTCACCTACACATGCATGTGTATACACATATACTTAAATACAAATAATTTTAAAAATTAAAATGTATCTTGGGGTCTGCAGATGTATTTCGGCTGGTAGAGTACATGTCTACCATGTACAAAACTTTTGAGTTTGGTCCCCAGCACTCAATAAACTGGTCATGGTGGCAAGGCTGTGATTCCATCCTTCAGGAGGCAGAGGCAGGAAGAATAGTTGTTCAAGCTCATTCTTGCCAATGATGTGGAACATTCATTGCCAGCCTGAGCTTCTTGGAAACCTGTGGTAGTTTGAATGAGAATGGCCCCATGGGGTCTGAGTGTTTGGGTTCCAGTAGATAGAACTGTTTGGAAAGGATTAAGAGGTATGGTCTTGTAGGTGGAGGTGCTTCAGGGGATGAGTTAGATCTGCAACCCCCTCTACTTGCCTGGTGGTCCTTGTCTCAAGATATAAACTCTCAGCTGCTGCTCCAGCATCACACCCGAATCCCTGTTGCCATGCTCCCCACCATGATGGTCATGAACTCTACTACCTTCCTATTATTCAACAGAAAATGGTTCCTCAGTTCAGAGTTGACAGTTGTGTATAAACTTGTCATTCAGAAAAAACGCAAGGCTTCACAGATACAACACAAACATGTTGCATCTAAGTCACCATATCGTTCCAATGGAATTCACTTCCCTAGCCTTTGTGTACTACCTGTATCTCAATCTGAAGAGGGGCCATTTGTGAAATGTTCAAGTTTAGAGTGTTGTTGTTGTTACTGTTGTTACAGTGACATCTTCCTTAATGTAAGAATCAGTATGTGCCTGGTGGTGGTAGCACATGCCTTTAATCCCAGCACTCAGGAGGCAGAGGCAGGTGGGTGTCTGTGAGTTCGAGGCCAGCCTGGTTTACAGTGTGAGTCACAGGACAGCCAGGGTTACACCGAGTGACCCTGTCTCAAAACAACAACAACAAAAAAAGTGAATCAGTATGTTAATAGGACAATTTTTAAGGATTATGTAAAAAGGATTATTTCAGAAGACTTAAAAGTATGCAATCTTTTAAAAGAAGGAAGTACATTAAATACAACAGTAAAAAAATCCCTAAGAATTTGAAGGAAACTTTGCCAATTCTAACATAAATCCATTAATCCAGCCCTTACTTAACAAGTCAGAACTTAATGGAAAATGTGCAGCAGGAAGGAGGGTCATGAGGGAGGATCATGAGGGAAGATCATGAGGGAGGATCATGAAGGAGGATCATGAGGGAGAATCATGAAGGAGGATCGTGAGAGAGGATCATGAGGGAGGATCATCAAGGAGGATCGTGACATCCCTCCAGCTAATGAGACCACAAGAAACTCACCCTGCTGAAGACTGGCAGGAAAGGGTAGAATGAAGGAGCTCCTTTAATTCTTATTTTGACCAAAATTAAATAAAATGTCATGACTCAACTTCTTTTTTTATAACAATCTGTGGAAAATCAAGAGTGGCAATTAGCCACTTACTGTCTGCTAGACAAGGGTTTGTTGTTGTTGCTTTGTTTTGCTTCTAAGAATTTGTTTTATTATTATATATGTGTGTGTCCAAGCACCCAGGGGCCAGAAAAGCCACAAGATACCTTAGAGTTACTGGTGTTTGAGAACCACTCAGCGGACTTGGTGCTGGGAACCAAATTGGGTCCTTGAGAGCAGCAAGTGCACTGAACCACTAAGCTGTCTCCCTGGACCCAGTAATCATTCTTTATCCCATGTCCTTTGGAAATGTCATAGCTGTACAGACTTTGTGCTACTCCCCAGATTCCATCTTGTTTTTTATCCAAGCAATCTGATGGCACATCAGGTATCTCTCTTACCCCTGCCTGCCTCTGAATCACCTTTAGCACCTTTATTCTTCTTCACACCTTTATTCAGAGATTCATGATTAAGCGGTTATGGAAAGGGGGCACACAAAGTTAATTGCCTTCTCAGTCTGAAGGATGAAGGCCTGACCTTCTTCTATGGAGATGCTTGTGTTCACTGAGGTGACTGATGGGTACCTGAAGCTCCAGGAAAGGGGGGGGGCGGTGTTACAAATCACAGAATGACAGCAACTAGCTCTCTGTTATATGTTTTCATTTGTTAGTTTATTAACTTATTTTGAGGCAGGGCTCCTGTAACTCAAGCAGGCCAGAAATTTGAACTTGAACTCTTGACCCTCCCTTCCTTCCTAACCCAAGTGTTGGGATTTTAGAATTGTCCCACCATTGCCCAACATGGCACACACACAGTCTTTTGTGAATGGCAACATGTATTTCCTGGGAATGGTGATACAGCCTGAAGCTGGTAGAGTGTGAGAGCCTAAATTACATTTTAAGTTTTAATTACTCTGCCTTAGAAGTTCATGAAACAAAAATGTCTCTGATCTGCAAGCCCCTTGCCCAAGGACGGATAGTTTCTAAAAGGCTGGAGGCTGTTTATAGGCAATAACAGGTCACATGTTTTCACTCCCCTAAACAAGTTTGGTTGATCCATCTGCACCGGATTTGCTTGTTCACATGTGGGTGGGAGGTACATAGGCAAGAACTACATCACGATGTCTTCTTGGCCCTGACTGAACCTAATGGGAAATATGTAAGCCCTTACTGTCACTTGGGGCCCTTTTCCATACCTGGGAATGGACTGGCCAGATCCCATCCACCTGGCTAGTTTTTAATTAAAGCTTGCTTCAAATCTGGCTTTAAATTGTAGCAGTGGTCTTATTTCTGACTAGTGGAGTTAAGACCATATGGTTCCCAGGAGAGGCTGCCCCCACAAACAAGGGGGGGTGTGGTTTGCACAATCTGAACTGCACTAATATTTGGTGGAGTGGCAAAAACCCTCTAAGAAATATAACCTGAAAGAAGAAATTCTCCAGCAGTCTAACTCTCAAATAGAGAGCTTCTGGTATTAGTACACACCCCCAACACACACACACACACACACACACACACATACCCCTCATCCACAGTTTACTACTAGTATTTGAAAATATGAGAGGGGCATAGATGTCTTTAAATTATGTGCACATGTGGATGTCTGTAAATGGGCTGTGCACATCAGTCCAGTGTCCATGGAGGCAGAAAGGGGTGTTGCATCCTCTGGAGCTGGAGTTATACAGAATTGTGAGCTGCCCTATGTGGATGCACACAACCAAACTCGGGTCCTCTGCTAAAGAAGCATGCACTCTTGGCTGCTAAGCCAGCTCTCCCATCCTAGGACCATAGATTTTTTTTTCCCTAGACTTATGTATAAAATAAGCAATGAAAGAACATAATAACTACAAATGACAGAAAGATGAAAAGACAAATTCACAATACATTACATCGATTCAGTGGATGGATGGTCCTATTACAGCTTAGGTGGATGGGTGCATCTTTCTGGGTCTCCATTTCCACATCTGTAAAATGGGATGGAGAATTATACCCTCTTAGATGGCAGTTTCAATTTTAAAATGGCATGCATGTGAACACATTTTCCAATTTAGAAAGTGTTGTATTCATGTAAAAGATTAAATATAGAATATCTCAGCCAGGTATGGTCAATAGGCTGGCTTCACACTTATCTGACTAGCCCCCAGGGCTGGCTGCTGGTTCTTGCCCATCTCTCTGATGGTCCTCTGCCCTGCTTTCTGGGTTTTCTACCACTAGAGAGGTGCGTAAATAACTGTTGTTTTGGCAACATTTGTGTGGTCGGTGTTGGAAATTGAAGCTCAGGCCTCCCAGACAGTAGGCAGGCATTGAGCTGTATTCCCACTCCTCACAACGGTTTTGCTTTTAGTATTCATCATTTCATTTTAATGTTCATCTTAAATATTAATTTTAATATTCATCCCACCTATTTGAACAGTGAAAGACATTTGATGTGTTCCTGGATTATATGGAACAAAGAAGAACACAGGCACTGAGATGATTCATCTTGACAGTCAGCTTGGCTGGATTTGGGAAACCCAACTGTGGGTATAACTATGAGGGTGTTGGGAAGACCCACCCTGAATGCTCTAGGTCCCATCTTACAGGCTGTAGCCTTGAACCAAATGAGAAAAAGGCAAGCAAACATGAGCATGCATGTCTTTCTGCTTCCTGACTGAGGGTGCGTGCAGTGAGACCAGCCGCCTTATGCTCTTACAGCCAGGCTTTCACCATCACAATCATTGCAAACCCAAACTGTGAGCCAAAACTAACCTGCCTTCTTTAAGTCGCTTTTGTCTCAGACATCTGTCATAGGCATGAGAAGACTATCCAATAGATGTGAGAAGCTCACTAGAGTGGCCTTATTCCCACAGAGTGCACACTGACCTCTGGAAATGCCCTCTGAGCTCTGCCTAGAGTCACTCCGTGTCACCTGAGCCCTCTAATCTCTCTGTTTTCTTCTGACTTTAGGACCCTGCCATTCAGGGAGCCCAAGAGCCAAGTAGCTGCCACCCTGGTGATACCATCTTGAAGAGTTACTAGAAGTGACATTGTCAATAACAACCACCCAAGCTTCCCAGTATAGCCCGCAAAGCCTGTACTGCAGCCTGCTGCAGCACGGGTCTTAATCAACCACCTTGTATCAAAGTCTGCATACTGTTTTTTATTTCCCTTCTCGAAACTTGTAAAGGATGAACAACTGAAGAAATATTCACAGAAGAACAGGGATGTTTTTATTGGCAGAACATGACTCATATGGACATTAGATGCCTAGACCAGTTGTTCTTTATATACGAGTTGCAAGGGATGGGAAGGGAAGCTGGTAAAGAGTCAGTGTGTAAGCAAGAGGACCTGAGTTCAGATTCACAGCAGCCGAATAAAAAGGCTGAGCATGGCAGTGCTTCCTTACAGTCCCATCACTAGGAGAGTAGAGATATAAGGATCTCTGGAACTGAGAGAGATTCCTGGGGCTTGCTGATCAGCAAGTCTAACCTAATTGATGAGCTCCAGTTTCAGAGAAAGACTTGATGATGATAATAATAATAATAGTAATAATGAAAATAAAACTAGTAATAGTAGACTGAGCAATGAAAAGAGACACTCAACACTGATCTCTGGTCTCTGCATGCACACAGACACAGACACACACACACACATGAACTACATGCACATACATGCAAAACGTACACATGTACACCAGGAGAAAAAGAAGAGGTGGAAAGAAAAGATGCTATTAAGCCCAGGCAGAGACAAAACCAATGGACTTGATTCGTAGGAGTTAAAGTTATAGCACTGATTCAGAAAGATAACATTGAACTGTTAAGAACCTGGATGCCACCAACTCAACTGTCACATGAGTAGTCCTGCTTATCTAAATGGGTCACAAAACCAAGTCATTTGCTGGTGGGACAGAGGAAGGGTGACAGACAGTGGCGGGAATGAGAAGAGCACAGGAAGAGGAAATAGTCAGAACACATTAAATGCATTATGAAATTGTAAAACGACAGAAGTAATAATTATTTAAAAACAAAACAAAACAAAACAACCTGGATGGTTTTCTGTGCCCTGGAGACTCTCAGGGGTAAGGTGAGTCAGAGAACGATGATGCTCTAAGTTTGTAACAACACCTAGAAATGTCCTGAATGGTGTAAGTAATTATATAATGGCCATAAGTACCCTAGTCAACATTATTATTAAAATCCTGAAAGATAAACGTTTTCAGCAATTTTAAGAGCTAACCAATGGAATGCCAAATTAAGAGTCTTGTCTGTCAACCATTTCTGAAAAAAACATTAGACTATTAAGTCAAAAGATATTAAGTTTTCTTTCATTTGCTCTAACTCCATAAAGTGAGTAAAAGATCAGGCAGTGAATACTGGCTGTTTGGTTTAAATACTGACTGTCCCCCACAGGCTCTTGTTCAAACACTGCATCTCCAGATGGTGGCACTGTTTGCGGAGGTTGTGAAATCTTCCAGACCATAGCCACCTTAGCAGAATAAGTCACAGGAGGCAGGCTCTGCAGGTGGCAGCTGCTTGAGCTCTCTGCTCCCTTGTCCTTTTGCTCACATCCTTTCAAGATGTGAACAGATCCTGCTACAGGCACAACCCCTGCTTTGTGGCCATGTTCTCTGTACCATGCCTTCCTGATTACAGTGGATCCAAACCAAAGAATCCGTTTACCTTCAAGTTGCTTCTGTCTGGTATTTCTATCACAGTGATGAGAAATACTAACTCACACAAAGCCTAAGGGATGTTATGATGTCAGTGGCTACTCCATACCTTCTTCCTCAGAGAGGGAGCATCACAGGGATGATCCAGATATAACAGGGAGTCGATCTGCCTGAAGGTAGAACAGGAAACACACAGCTCCTGGTGCCCAGGCTGCATATGCACTGACATTGCCTTATGGAGCTGGGAACAGCATGGTGGAGGAGAGGGTTAAAGGCTTTCCAAAATGCCCTCCCAGCTTGTTCCTTTTAAGCATCCTTATAAACAAGGTCTCATATTCAATTGTTACAAATATGTTCTTCTAATAGGGCTTTCCAGAAAGGGTCACATTTGTGATAAGGACACTTGCATCACTCTCAGACAGGAAGATGAATCTTCGAACTCTCTTCTTCCACAACAGTCTCCCAACCCTTCTCCAATAATCCTGGTGGCAGAAGATAACATACAGTCCACACAAGGGAAGACAGCAGGGGTCACTATTTGTCCTAAGCAATATGATTATTGCCTTTATGAGTTCTGTGAGTCTGGAATCACACTGAAGTGATGGACAAAATAACAACTGTATTGAAAGCAGCTGCAATGTATAAAAGAATAACAAGCTTTATACTTCCCACCCAGTGCAGCACGCTCAACCTCACAGAATGAAAAACTAGAGGCTGATAAAAACTACCCAGTAGACAGCAACAGGGTGGATCATTCAAGACTCACTGTATGCCCTGGATTCGATGAAGTATATCTGTAGCAATAGGCAGCAGAGCTCTCTCAGTAATGCCTGATAGTAAGAAGGCAAGTATTCTAGGTTCACAAGCCTGCTTCAGAGCAGCAAGGAAGACAACAGGTACATAGGCACATGCACTGAGAACACTTGCTAAGGAGATGGGGAGAGGCAAATATCGACAGCAGTTCCCTTGGAGACTTTTCAATCTAATACTGAAATGGGAACGCATACACTACAGGTTGGTGAATGAATTTGCAAGAGAGGCACTGAGAAAGAGAAAAACGGGAATTTCATGAGATCACAGGAGGCAGAGATGTAGCGCAGGTGCTGGAGAGAAGGCTCAATGGTTAAGAACACCTTTGTTCCTGCAGAGAGGAACTGGGTTGGATTCTCTCCCCAATACTACATGGCAGCTTTCAACTATTAGATAACTCCATGGAGAATCCCCTACTGGGTATGTGAAGACAGGCAGATATGTGTGACTCTGGCCAGACAAGCTAGTCTACTTGACAAGATCCAGGTCCAGAAAGAAGAGATCTGCAAAAGTTCATTGAGATGCATAAACTTGGGGTCTGGCTAATCTCACCAAGTAATGATTTTTATTTGAAAGTTCTTTATAATAAAGTTTTAATTATTAAACAAAAAAAGAGTTGACAGCATCTAAATAATGACACCTGAGGTTGCCCAGTCGTTCTCTAATGTGCCCAGGCATACACACACACACACACACACACACACACACACACACACACACACACACAGATATCCCCCACTCTTGGCATATGTACCCTCACACATGCTATGAATATCCACACAAATGTATATCCTCATAGATACCATAAATACATACCAAAAAGCAGTTAATTAGTTAATTAATTAAATAGAACCCAGGGCATTAAGTCTACAATAATTGGACAGGAGATGGGAGAGACTCTGTCTGATCTAGGCATGTTCTCATGAAATGAATATGCAAGGTACTATCTAGTGTGTGCATCAAGCACACTGAACAAGACTGACCACAGTGGGGAAGGAAAGTCATGTGGTCCCTGAAGATTGGGTGGGGGGAGCCCACAGAAGGCTAGGCTGAGGGAGATTCAACTGACAGAAATATGTGTAGACTGATTAGAGACAGTCAAGGTGACCAAGGAGAAGCCCACCGGAGTCTTCATTGACAGAAAGTTGGTGCTCTGGTTGCTTAACTGAAGAGTAAAAGTGAGACCAAGAAGTCCTGCATTTCACACAGGCAGGTTTCTGCCTTAAACAAACATCTCTCTAAAGGGGTCCAGGCACTAAGGATGCAAGTTGGTCTGATGATGATGCTGAGGTTTGACCTAATGGGAAGCATCGTGAGACACAGAGGTTGTGGATATTTGTTAGGTATTTAATAAATCCTGGGATATCAGAGAGACCACACAGTCAAATCCTAGGCAGACAGCTCAGGAAATCCTTGATTCTTGAATACAAGGACAAACAGCTGAGTCAATCACACACACCTTTAATCCCAGCACAAGGAAAGCTGGGAGTGGTGACCAACACCCTTAATGCCATAACTCCACAGAACTTCTTCTGTTTCTGTGAGTTCAAGTTTACACTCCTTTAATCCTAACCTGGATGAGATAGGGTATATAAGGGCTCTTAGAAACCAGGCAGACACAGAAGCCACTGGGAGAAGCCACCAGGAGTAAGTGAGGCTGAGGAAGTTGTAAGACAGCTGGGTGAGAATTGACTGTGGTGCTTCCTCTCTCTGATATTTCAGCCTTCCCCCAATATTTGGCTCAGAATCTTCTTTTCTCACAACCCAGATTTGTGCTACTACAAGAGGTAGTGTTCTTTTTTTTTTTTTTTTTTACTCTTTTATTCTCTTTTATTCAAGTATAGTTCAGATAGCAAAGGTTTTTGTTTTGGTTTACTTTAGATTTGTTGTGGTGTTTAACAAAAGCAGAGGGTGGGTGGGGAAAATAATTGGAAAAGTCAGAAACTTACTCCTGAGAACTGTTTATTGTGACAGTATTACTTAGGGGCATTAATCACTAACAGGAACTGAGAATTCTAGAAGATGAAAGTATTCAGGGTTTAAAAACTGCCTTGGGACTGAGTAAAATACAGAAGCCAGACAGAGTGGGCACATTCAGAGCCCTTTAAAATCAATGCCCACCATGTTGGGAAAGGTCTAGTGGGTCCTTCCTCAGCTTCCGCAAATTGAGTTCCTCAAAACAAAAGAGGAAGATTGGGGGAAGGTGGGGGATGGGCTGAGGAGAGGGTTCCATGGGTGAAGGTGTCTGCCACCAAGGCAGAGCACCTGGGTTTGGTCCCTGGGACCCACACAGTGGAAGGATCTCAGCAAGGCCTCTTCTTCCCTCCCCCACGTGCATGCAAAATAAACAAATAAATAAATAAATAAATGTGTAAAGAGAAAATATTATATAATTTATGTAAATAAATAATTTCAAAAGTAACAATATTGAGAGATTGGGGAGAACTCCTCAAAGATCTGTCATTAATTTCTTTATTTGTTGGGCAGGCACATACTTGGCACTGGGCATGGAGGATGCTGGCACACATTTTCAGGGATGCCATAGTACAAAGAGTATAGATTAAAGCCTGTATATGTCAAGGCAGAATTTGATAGTGACATGACTAATGGTGTGTATTCCATAGACAATCAGATCCTTGGGTGAGATGGGCATTTGGTGGCTGAAAAGCCCAGGGTGGCTGTAGTGAATAAAAATGCCTCAGTTGATTGACAGCTGGCCAGGGCACAATCCCCTGCCAGGCTTAGTGCGTTGAGTACAAGCTTTGTGAGAGATGTTGGTGACACTGTGGACATCTCCCCTGAGAATCTCTGCCCTCCTGAGTGGTAGATCCAGCCTTTGGGGATCCACTGAGACCACAGCAGACAAGTAGACCCCTCTTTGTAAATGCCTTTTGGAGATCTTGACAAATGCAAACTCTGAAGTTGTAGGTGTGGGGAAAGACTCAAGATTCCCAGGGAAGCCAATCTGTTCGACCACAAGGAAGAATAAGTATTAGAAAATCTTTAGTTGCCACCAGTAATAAGAAATATGTTCAGTGCTAAATCTCTGGGGCTAAAGATTTGGGCTCTTGACACATGAACTTGTGGAAGAAGGCTGTTTAAGAATGTAGAATACGCAAGGCCATAGCTAGAGGGGACAAGGGAACAGGACAACAGACAGACTGGCCACTGCACTTCAGAAGAGAAAGGTAGGTAATGAGAATGACCCTGTGAATGATGACCAAGTTTTTGACCAATAGTCTTGATAAAATAAGAGTGTCCGGCATAGGCTGAGAGTTATGTTTCAACTAGAATCACATAACTTCAGAGATTCCAGACTGTCAGTCAAGGGCTGTAACTTGGTTGGTCCTTCTTATGTATTTTTGCAAAGCAGATGATAACACATGGCCATTTTCTCCAAGCATTATTATAAGTTATAGAGAATAAAATATGAACATTGTTGTAGTAGTTTTTTTTGGCCTGTTTGGGTCCGGAGATTTGTGACCTGGCACGTGTGTGGTGCCGGCGGTTTGGAGCCTGGTCTGTGCTCCCGCGGCTTTTGTCCCCCCCCAAAAATGAATCACACACTTATATACTTTAACACTGTTTGGCCCATATCTTAAGCACATTACTAACTAGCTCTTTTTTTTTAGATTAACTCATTTTCATTAATCTTCCCGCCACGTGGCTCAGCCCGTGGCTGGCCGATATCTCTTACATGTCTGCTCCTCTTGGGGGTCTGATATAGAGTGACTAACTCCACCCTCCTTCTACCTGGCTGCCTCTGATTCTCTACCCACATCTACGGTGCCCTGCATGGGTCCAAACAGTTATTTATTTTCATCGTACAGAGATCATTCCACCACAGAACATGATATGTGGTCATGAGAGAATCACTGAGAATGTTATACTTAGAGATGAAAGATGAATATATGAATAAAGTACTTGCCTCAGAAATGTGAAGACCTGAGTTGTATCTCAGCACCATGTAAAACATCAGAGGTGGTATACATGTGTGGTTTTTTTTGTTATTTGTTCATTTTTAATGATTCCTTCTTTGATTGAATAAATACTTTGATTACTTCATTGACATATTTTTTACCAAATTGACTCCAGCTCTTCTTAACTCTTCCCATATCTACCCCTTCTCCTAATCCCACAACCTCATGCTCTCTTTTTAACAAAATTATTTTCCTAAGCCATCAGCTCCAATTTGCATTTTCCATAAATATCTGATTGTGGCCACTCCCTGGAGTGTGGCTAAACTACCAGGAGCCACACCATTAAAACAATGGTTTCTCTTCCCCCAGAAACCATTAGGTAGCACACATTTATAATACAACAATGAGAAGATAAAGATTGTTGGATGTCTGACACAAATTCTTCAATCAGGATAGTGAGAGACCCTGTCTCAAAAAATATAAGATGCAGGGTCTCTGCAAAATGGAAGCCAAGGTTCCCTGCCTTCACATACATGTGCATGTACACCTGCACACAGATATCCTCTCTCTCTCTCTCTCTCTCTCTCTCTCTCTCTCTCTCTCTCTCTCTCTCTCTCTCTCACACACACACACACACACACACCAAAATATCCAGACCCTGTGCCTAACAAGGGTTTGTGAACTAAACAAAAATGCAATTACAGGTCTCAGCAGCTCCTCCCTGCCTAAAACAGCAGTCTAGAAGCTGCCAGGCCATGGCAAGGTCTGTCTTCTCTAAAAGTATTTTAGGGAAAGTAATAAATCAATCTCTGAAGGTCAACAGAACAATAATTATGCCCATACACATGTCCTATCCTACCCCAAAGCTCATGGGCACTTTTTGGGTCTTCTTCAAGATAAAGCAAAGTCCCTCTTGATTTTTCTACCACAGGAAAAGCCTTCTTGGACATTTTACACACTCAAAGGAAGATCAGAAACAGACACTGTAATTGACCAAAGAGAGACGACATTACCACCAAACCAAGAAAAGCTGTCTTGAGTCAGGCATGGGTTCCAGCTGAAGCAAACCCACTATTTCCTCAGTCACCCACACACCTGCAGCAGGGGATTCTTAAAATAACTATTGTAGTGGGGTTCAGGTGTTATTGAGGGAGATCTAGAGGCATAGATAGCTTTGGGGTCTCAGAACCCTGCATGGAGCATGGCCAGCCCCCATTGAGAACCTGATGCAAGCTGACCCCCTCCCTGTTTTTGTTTTTGTTGTTTTTCTCTCTGTTCTAGGGGAGAGGTAGGTCTGGCACCATCAGGGCATGGGACAGTTCCACTCCAGGAATTGCCTTAAGGTTCAATTTGTATCAGTAAGTGTTTTATATAACCCCTTAATAAATATTAATCCTTTATATAGTCAATTGCAAGTGAATAATTCTGCAATATCTGGTGCCCAACATGAGGCCAGATAGTAATAACAAATTTAAAACTCCAATGAAATGGTGGGTCCAATCTGTGAAGATCTTGGTAGTTTTCTATTTGCATTAGTTTAGAATTTAAAAAAATGTTTTCTACGTCAACTTTGGTAAATTTCTCTATTAGCATAGAGAATTATATGTTTGAGAGGGCTGAAAAGGTAGCTCAGTGGGTAAGGCACACAAGCAGGCACACCAGAGTTTGGATCCCAAGAAACAATATAAAAAAGCCAGGTGGGGGGACAGAGAGATGGCTCAGCAATTAAGAGTGTACCATTCTTGGAGAGGACCTGAGTTTGGTTCTCAGTACCATTGTTGGGCAGATCCCAATTGCCTATAGTATCAACTCCATGGGGATCTGACACTTTTGGCCTCCATGAACACCTACACACACTGGCACACATCCATGCATAACTGAAAATAATAAAAATGAACCTTAAAAAAAAAACCAGACATAATGAAGACTTGTAATCTCAGTACTGGGGAGGTAAAGAGAAGCTCCGTGGGCTTAAGCCAAATTGGTAATTTCCAAATGCATGAAGGGGATGGCTCAGCAGACACAAAGTCAGGGGCCTGAGTTCCAGGAACCTCTGTGGTGCAACAGCAAAAGCAAGAGAGACTGGGCCCAAACACAGGTGGAAGAAGAGAACTGGCTCCCAGGCATTCCTCTGACCTTCACATATGCATTGTGATGGGCATACACCTGTTCCCTATTCCCTGGTGTGAATGAACACACGTTCGTTCACGCACGCACGCGCACGCACACACACACAGAGGAAGGGAAAGAAAAGAAAAAGAAGCAGAAAATCTCTTCTAGTCCAATTTTCATCACAAATAATTAAAAACACGCCTCATTGAAGTCAACACTTTGCATGTCCACCGGACACCTTCCGATGCCTGCTGTCTCGGGCCCCACCTGCTGTCTGTTCCTCTGATCTCAAAATAAGGGTCAGCTCTGGGTTACCCTTCATTTAAGATGAAGGTCTTGTGGTAATTACACATTCTTTATCCTTGGCACAGGACTGGAAAGTGAGGCAAGTGATGAAGGGTTTTAGCTGAACCCGAGGGGGAGGTGGAGAAGGTTTTGTTTGGTAATGCCATAGTGCAATCTTCAGTCTGTTTGCAGGGGGAGGGGGGGAGGCATTCTTAAACAAATCTTCAAAGCCAGTGAGTGAACAATACATTCGATATTGCTTCAAGTCTTGAGGAAGGTGATGTTTATAAATTTTAGAGACACTCTGTTGAGAAACTAACACATGGTTACAAAAATTAATTTGGCTGTGAGAATGAATATTTATCTAGAATTGTTAGCATGATACTGTACAGATTACAAGTGCCACAAATTTATATAAAATATTGGATTTATATAGATTCCACTAGTGGTTTGACAAACTTCTCAATATTTTTCCTACATTTTGCGCAGGCTTTTTCATCATCTTACCAAATGATCTTGTAATATCTTCTATTGTAAGGAAAGAACTTCAGTCCTTTCTCTAAGACCCAAATGAGAATTTATCATTTATTATCTTTTCAAAATTAAATTTACTTTTATTTATGTAGATGCATGTGTGTCTGTATGGGGGCACTCATGTGAATGAAGAACCTGTGGAGGTCAGAAAAGGGGTTAGATTTCCCCGGAGCTGCAGTTACTTGTCAGCTCTCCAAAGTGTGTACTGGGAACTGAGCTCAGGTCTTCTGGAAGAGCAGTCTCCGAGCCATGTCTCCAACCCCATGATTGTTTATTACCAAATCATATATAAATCTGCCTTTCCATTTCATAGTTCATTATACGTAATACCATAAAAATATTTTGGTTTGCTTCTAGACTTAGAAAAACATCCAGTAGGAAAACAAAAACCTTAATTATTGTTTGCATTGATGATACTTGCTAGCCACAGTACCAGACCAGGAGCTGGGCTTTTACCAGGCAAAAGACATAAATTTAACTTTAAAATGTTTCACGGAAAATCCTCCTTCATTTACCTCATGTATCTTCAATTACACACTACAGCTTTGAACTTCTCCAGTCCTTCCCCATACAGCACCTGTCTTATTAAAGCTGTCTGATATTCCTGGTATGTAACTTCTCCATGATTCAGCTAAGAGCTCATCATTTGCAATGCAGTGTGCATGTTCACCTTGAGGCCATCTGTGAGGTGTGACACACATGGTACAGGGATCAGACCTTATTTTACTTCACTACGGAAATGAAACAAGATACTATATTTTAAATGCTGATGCAGTAAAAAAACATATTGAAGATATGGTTCTTTCTCTTAACTCTTAAAATCTTCTCACCGGTGGAGATCTGCTGATATGGATAAAGTCAATCTAGAATCCGTGAGATTCTAGAGAACTGTAGGTTAAGATCCCCAAACCAAATCCTCCAAAAGACTTACTATATGTAATGGATAGTTTTTATGTCAACAAAACACAAGCTACAGTCATTTGGAAAGAGCCTCAACTGAGAAAAATGCCTCCACCAGATTGATCTGTGGCAAGCCTGTGGTGGATTTTCTTGATTGAAGATGCATGTGGGAGGGTCTAGCTTCCTGTGGGTGGTGCTATCCCTGAGCTGGTGGTCCTGGGCCCTATCAGAAAGCAGGCTGAACAGCCATGAGGAGTAAGCCAGTAAGCAGCATCCCTCCAAGGCCTCTGTATCAGCTCCTGCCTCCAGGTTCTCAAGAGCCTTGAGTTCCTGCCCTGACTTCTCTCAGAGATGAACTGCGATGGAATGATATAATCAAAATAAACACTTTCATCTGGACACGGATTATGGCCATGACATTTATCACAGTGGTGGAAACCTAACTAAGTGACTATACACCTGAGAGGTGTCTTTGGTATTCTCTAACACAGAGAGAGATCCCAGAATGTTCCAGGCCATACGATGATCTCAGAGAGCTCCTGCCACAGTTAGAAACTGTCCACAAAGATTCCAGATCCTTCTATTACCAGGTACACAGAACAAGGGAATCTCTGTGTGGAAGGCGGCTATGGGGCATGAAGGTAAAGGCAGTCATCAGCAGGCATTAGTAAGTGACCCTGCTCAAAGTAAACCATCTTCTTAAACAGTTTAGCTCTTCACTACATGAAGAGCCACTGTGGCAGCCATTGAAAATACGAACCACCTCTCAGACGTGTGTGTTGAGCCAAACATGCAGCTCTCCAAAATGCATGCTTTTATCAGTTCTGTGGCTTGGAGCAGAGGAAAGGGTTTGACTTTTCTAAGCTGTTCTAGAATCCCCAGTCTTTATTAAACAGTGCTTGAGAAGCGATGGATTGCTCAAATGAAACATTCATAATACCAAAAAAATGCATTCGCCCTGTGATAAACATCTCTGTATAGGGAAGAGATGAAATCAAGGCACTGTAAACGCTGGAAGCTGCTGCAACAGAACAAGCCCATTGGACTGAGTCTTCATTCCTACAATACTGTGACTATGCCACCTTGAATGTTCCTTGCCCTAAAGATGGCCAGGGTCCTGGCTTTCATTAGCAGGCATGTTCTCTGCTCCAGGAAAACAGGATGCAGTTAAGCAGATGTAACTTTGGCCCAGTTCTTCTGCAGAGAAATGTGGCTCATGCCAAGCCCACCCAGACATTGGAAGGCCCAGGACTGGAATGTCATGGGCCCAAATGAGTAAAGTCACAAATCAAACCAACAAAAGGCTGAACCAAATAAATCATATCCTTGTGCCTTGACTGACAAATAACCCCTCCCCCAGTTTCTGGAGGGCTTGGTTGAACTTTAGAAGTCCTTCCCTGCTCAAAGGCCTTCCCTGGTTGACATCTTGTCCTCCTTCTCTATGGCCTGTTTCATATGAGGATATGGAGATATGCCTCAATAGTTAGAGCAATGGGCTGCTTCTGCACAGGAGCCAAGTACAATTCTCAGCACCCACATCAGGCAGCTCACAACCGCTTGTGACTCCAGCTCCTAGGCATCTGATACCCTCTTCTGGCTTTCTAGGCACCCATATGCACATGTGCACACTAGCATAAGGATGTACAAAAAAATAATTTTGAAGGAAGACATTGAGATAGAAAATTATGTCTTCTAATGAGTCTCCTCTCCCCTCTTTCCATCCCTCCTCTTCCCCACTCCCTTCATTCCTTACCTGCCTCTAAAGCTTGTCCAACCAGAGGCCAGGAAGGCCTTTACAAAATGACCCCAGAATCCTTGCAGGTTACAGAATGGGGGAATGTGGTGGGATCAGGCACTATTTAGCAAGACCCAGAAGTGTGGTTTTGAGATCTTGAAGATCCCTGTACCGGCATGGCCAGCCCCTTCAAAAACCGGTTGCATGCTCCCTCCCCTCCTTGTTTGTTCCCCAAGTTCTCAAAGAAAGGCTCGCTGCTGTGGCAGTGTGGAACAACCAAACTGTCCCAGAATTGCCCTAAGGTTGAATCTTGTATCAGTGAGCATTTCATATAAACTACTTAATAAATATTAATTCTTTATATAATCAGTTGCCAGTGAATAATTCCTACTTTAAAGAAGTTTGGCAATGTAGATACCTAAACCATGATCTACATAAGTGGAGCACAGAGCAAGGATCAGAAACCCAAAGAGTGTCCCTCCCCATGGGCATGGCCTGAGTACATGAGTTCCTTTTGCTCATATTTTAGTTGCAATGCTGAAAGTATTTGAAAGAAAATATTCCATCAGATAAAGAGAGGAGGAGCCTGCATGCCTGACCTTTCCCAGATAGTATCTTACTAATCATCAGTTTTTGCCTTGCAGCTAATTCTTTTTGATGGCTTACAGCTCCAGCCCTTGGAACAACACACACAGATGCCAGGCCCCTCTTGAGAACCTAGGCAGGAAACCAGAGGTTGCCTGAGGCAACTGCTGCCCAGGGGACAGTTGCTCTATGGTGGGCATCTGGATGCTCTTTTGGGAGAGTGCTTGCCTAGAACCTCTGGGTTCTATCCTAAGACCACAGGGACCAGGAATAGTACTGCATGACTGTATTTCAATGGTTAGAGGAAGGATAATCCCAAATTCAAGGTCAACCTTAGCTACATAATGAGTCTGAGGACAGTCTGGGCTTCAAGAGACATTGACTCAAGAGAAGGAAGTTAGAACAACTCATATTCCAACAGTGTAAATGAGAATCTTACCTAGCTAAGGGCTTCCAATAAGCTGGACCTGTAAAGTAAAATTTTCTATCTTTATAAGTTGAGTCAAACCTATTATACTTTCAATCACCAGAAATTATTTGAGCCTTGTGCCTATGTGATGGTCCTATATGCTTGGAACTTTAATTTTACAATAAACTTTACTGAAGATGATGCAGCTGAGTTGCTATGAATACCAAAGCCCCTATCACCCTGGTTCCCACTACCAAGATGCCACTGTCAGGCCAGGAACTGTAAAGTATTCCTCTGAAAGACATTGTTTCTGTTTGATTTTCTGTGATCTAAAGATCATTAAGAGGTACAATACATATTTCCATAAAAAATGTCTTTCTACCACACAGTGCTGTGTACAAAGCATATATACAAGGAGTAGTACAAAATGAAATTTTAAAAATTGGTCAAACAGGAAAGCATGTGAGCCAATTAGGAGCAACACACTGACTGGATTTGAGGTGGAAAGGTTTTTCCACTCTCAAATAAGACATCTCTTTGGTCCTTCCAGCTTCTCTACCAAGACCCCCTTACACAAACACACATATACACACAGTAAATGCATATGGGTAGCCTCCATCTATTTATAAAATAGAGAATTGTAAGAATTATTTTTTGATCTCTGCCTATGATTAAATTAAATAAACAATGTCACGCATCTTCCTAATTGCTCCTTGGGGTAAGCCCAGGAGTCTAGGTAGGTTTCTAACTGACGCCCCCAGCACATTCACACAGGAACACAGTGATCAATGGTGCTCTGGCCCTGTCAGAGGCTGCAAGTCCCTGTGCAAAGGAGGAAGAAAGAGAAAACAGGCTGCAAACATCTGCTGAGCTGGTTCTGGAAAACATGAATTCAGCTACCCAAAGATCCATAAGAGCTGGAGCAGGGAACCAAGCCGGGTGCTAGGGGAAACTTTTATGTAGCACTTGGCTGACTATGCCAAGCCAGGGCTGGGAAGTACAGTTCCATGCAGCCTATTTTGAAATGCCTTGGAGGTTTGCTTCTGACCTAAATAATCCTCAGAACGCCCCATGATAGACAGCTGGTGTTGGAAGAAAATACTTCCCTTAGACACATTGCTCAGATACCAAAACATAAAGCCTGGCTGGAAAAGTAAATGTAAACATTGAATTCAAGATGGGTTCATGCCTATAACTGCAGTATGTGAGAGGCTGAGACAGGAGGATTGCCAAGAGTGTGAGGCCAGCATAGGCTATACAGCAAATCCAGGCCAAGCTAGGCCACAGAGTTTAACCTTGTCTCAAAAACAACAAACAAACAGCATTCCAAAACAAGAAAGCCTGCATTTAAATTCAGATTATATTTTGTGATTACAGTCTCCTTTCTACCATTTGTAAGAAAACAAAAGAGAGAGAGAGATTTTGGCATTCACGGGATAATTTTATAGGTGAAAACTTTTCTAAAGTATCATATTCTAAAGCACCTTTTTCTATCTTTGGTCAGAATATAGGAACCAATTACATAGTATAGAAATAGCCAAACTGAGCCCAGAGGCCCAGGCCTGAGGGCCTGGTTAGTAGGGGATGAGGCAAAAGCAATGCAGCTGGAGGGATACTTTACCCCAGGGGATTTCAGGCTGGCCACTCAGGCAACTTTGTAAGACCCTGACACAAAACAGGGAATCAAGAGAGGGATGAGAGATGCACAAAGCTCTGAGTTCAATTGCAGGAGCTGCAAAGCCAAACCAAAATACCCATTGATCAGATACTTCAAGTCCAAACCCAAAGCAGCAGGAACTGCTGGGTGGCAAAGGCTAAGCAAACCCCATCACACATTTTCCAGCAAGATGAAGGGGACTCAGCTCAGCCCTTCCTGAGAGAAACTGCTGTGTCAGCCTGGGAAGGCCATGGGTCTCTGAATGACAAGCCTCACTAGCCTTGGAGGGGCTGCAGAGCTCAATGGGCTGGGGAATCCCACAAAGATGACTATTAGGAGCAGAGAAAGGGGGTAAGAGGAGCAATTGGCCCACCTGGACATTCAAAGCAGATTTCAAGGCCCAAGGTAGGGCTTCAAAGGTGAGAAAAAGTAGTGGGAGAGGGGTTCCCTGAGAAAGGTAGCCAAGGGTGACTGGAGGAATAGCAACCTAAACTGAGGCCTGGGGCGCTCTAGGCCTTGGTAAGATTCAGAGTCAGATCATTGAGGCCTTTGCCAGTTGTGACTGAAGAGTTAATAATCGCCAGAACTGACTGGGGCATGAATGCAGGCTAAGTACTTTACAGAATTATTTTACTTCACTCCACATCAAGTCTACCATTCCAGTTTTACATGGTGAATGCCAAGGACTCACAGGCTGCATAGCTAGTCAGGGAGAAGCAGGATTGGAACCCAAGACAATATGATCTGCAGTGTGTAGCCTGCCAACATTAAGACAGCCTGGACGCACTTGGTCCAACCTGTGTAATGAGTGAGGACTGTGGGTCTTCCAGGCCTGGCCTGTAACCAGACAGAGTGCAGTGAGAAACACACACAGAGGGACCGAGAGGCAAATATCCAATGTACACACCTTCCTAGTGCATTCAGCAAAACTTGAGGGACCTGGGTTCTGGGGACTGGACCGGCAACACCATGCTACAGTATTGTAAGGCCCTGCTTTGCCCTGTGCTCGACTGTGACATGTGCTCTGGCTGTGACATGATGCAGGTATGAGAAAGACAGTGAGAGTGGGTTTGTCTCTCTCTTTTGTGGTCGTGTCCTCTGGGTCTTAACATTCCTCTAGAGTAGGGGCTTTCTATCTCCCTAAGGCTGTGACACTTAATACAGTTCCTCGTGATGTTACAACCTCCAATCATAAAATTATTTCCTTGTTGCTTCATAATATAACTTTGCTAGTGTTATAAATCATAATGTAAACATCTGTGTTTTCTGATGGTCTTAGGTAACCTCTGTGAAAGGGTCAGTTACAGCCCACTGGTTGAGGCCTGCTGCCTTAGAAGGAGATAGTCAATAAATACTGTGGAGAAAGAAGAATAAAAGGCAGTTTGAAAAATAGCAGTAATGAGGTGCCATTAATGTTAAGGAAATAGAGCCCTTCCCAGGGGCTGGAGAGCTCATTCAGCTGTTAAAAGCACACTGTTGTTACAGAGGACCTGAATTCCATCCCTAACATCTACCTTGGAAGGCTCACAAGCTCTGTAACTCCAGGTCCAGGGAATCCAACACCTTCCAGTCTCCATGGGCACCTGACTCAGTGTACTTTCACATCTACAATCACAGCTGCCTTACACAGACACACTTTATGAAATAAATAAACCAAATTTTAAAATAAAAATTCATAAATGTAAAGAAAGTTATAACAAAGGCAGATTGACAACAGAAGAAAAATAAAGCACACATGGATGTCACAGAAGACCTGCAGTGGGTGGGTGTTTAATAAGGAATCCTCAATATGGGGTGCTAAGTCAAAACAGAGGCACCACACACAATAAAGCCACTTGTTAAAAAATAAGATGTCATTAAATGAAGTGCCCTAGAGGTAAAAATGCACCTTTGGGGGTGGGGGAGAAGTACGCACAAAGATTAAACTCTAGGATTAAATTATGTCGGGTCCTGAACCTGGACAAAGCAAATTAATTATTTCTTAAAAAAAACTGCAGGGACCAGTGATGTCTAGGGCATTAGGACAAAGATTTAGTCCTCTGTGAGTCCACTTCCACAAACACCTATAAAATAAAAACTTTATTTTTTGAAGTCTGACACTTCCTTGGTCTGATGCTTTCAGGGCACATTTTCCTCAAAAAATCATTTCTGATTTATGAGCATTTACCACTGTGAATGTAATACATCAAAACCAAGCATTTTCATTTCTGAAGGCCTGCAGGAAGGTTCAACAGGTAAAGGTGTTTGCAGATAAGCTTCAAGATCCGACATCTTATATCTCATATGGTAGAGGTAAAGGGAGAAAACTTACTCCAGAAGCTGTCCTCTAACTTCTTAGACACATGAGCAGTCACACACATACACACACACACACACACACACACACACACACACACACACACACACACGGGATAATTTTTTGAATTAAATTTTTTTCTAAGTATATTTCTTGGCTCAGATCACAAAGCACTTAACATGTAAGTGTGGAGAGCTTAATTCAGATCCCCAGCACCTACATAAATAACCAAGAGGATGCTCACCTGAAGTGCCAGCACTCAGGAGGCAGAAACAGAGGGTCCTCAAGACTAGCTGGTTAGCAGAACAGCCCAGCACAGCCCAGCACAGTGTACCCTGGGTTCAGCTAGAGGCTCTGTACCATCAAAAGAACCTGCCTCATTAAATAAAATGGAGCCATTTAAGAAGATACCTGATATCAGACGCTGGCCTCCACACTCATGAGCACCCAAGTGCATGGGCACTCTATTCCGGCACTCATGTATAGCACCCACAGATATATACTAGAAAAAAAGTAAAGAGAGAGGGAGAGAAGAAGGGAGGGAGGGAGGGAGGGAGGGAGAGAGGGAGGGAGATCTTGTGCTGAAATTGCTTGTTCACCTGGGAGATTGATTAGCATAAGGTGATTTTATTTTCTTTTTGAGGACTGACTAGGACTTTGTAAACAATCTCTCCTTTCACTTCTTATTTTGCATTAAGTTATCTTGAAAATTGTTCTCACAATTTACCACTTATGTCAGAGAACTCCCAACATCCTTCCCTTCTGTGAAAATAAAAAGGCAAGTGGAATTCATGTAACCTTTCCCTGGGAGCCGTCTTCCAACTTTAAACCATCACTGAAAACTTTGACCACATGGGTACAACGCAAACTGAATTGTCCAAACATTTTGTAATGGCAATTCTATGGAAATGTGAAAAGTCTCAGTTTTACAAAACTATCTAAACACCAAATTAAAAAGATCTACCAGGCCTGTCGGCTAATTGTTTAAAACTGTGTGTATAAATGACTCATGAGCTACAGAGCCTGGAATTCGAAAATCACAAATCTTAATCTTGTAAACAAAACTTAAATCCAGGCCTCCTGAGTTTTGTTCCTTCCCCATCTAAAGCAAATGTTTTGTGTACACAGAACAAGGGTGTCATGTCTGATGGTCATGAACTAAATCCAGTGGGTTTTCATTTAATTTAATTTAAATTCTTTTGTTTATGTTTGCTGGGGGAGGGTCTATGTGCATGTGTGGGTAGGGGAACAGAGAAAGATACCAGCTGTTTTTCTTTATCATTCTCTGAATGATTCCCTTGAGAGGGCCTTCAATCTTCTCCCACTACCTCGGGGTTAGCGAGGAACCACACCCAACTTTTTATATCAATGCTGGGGATTTGAATACAGCTCCTCAAGCTTCCACAGCAGATGTTCTCATCCACGAAGCCGAGTCTCCAATCACCCACAGCAGTTTTTAAGAGGCTGGGGTAACATCAGAGATGGTTTAACTTTCTGGAGCTGCAGCTTAAAGGAAACCAGCAAAACCAAAGTAGAGCTCAAGAAACCATAGTATAGAGCTAAAACCCTGTGAGGATTAGTGCTGTCTTGCTTTGTGTGGCTCCTCCCTCTGAAACGTTCCTCTACTGCTTTCCACTTGATCCTTAACTCTTAGAATCACCTCACCTACTCTGACATCTGCAAAGAAAGTGGCCCTGGCCATCTCCAAGTCACTGAAAACACCAGAGAATAGCGTGAAAAGCCACTGATGAAAAGAGTGCAAACTTAAATAAACTGAACCACGGAGATGTACAGAAGGGGAAACTGAGGCCCCAAATCACATCACTTGCCTTGATCACAAACAGCTACCACAATTCTGACTTTTGGGTTAAAATGTCAGAGGTTCTGCACTTCCCAGGCAAGTAAGGAGTCCTGATTCCTGACTCTCTTCCTTAACTGCCTACCCTGTGGGCATCCTGGGTTAAGTGTTTCCAACTGAATGGCAACAGCTGAGAACTTTTAACTCCAGGCACCACCCTGGAGTCCAGCACTTAGTAGGCACTAAGAAAATTCTCAGCCATCAAGCTGTGCACCCTCATTGGGTCCCCATTCTTTCAGGCTAGCGGGATAGATGACAGCCCTTAGAGATCAGTTCTTCTCTCCAACTTGTATACAGTGAGCGGGGCCCGGAATCCCTCTCGAGGTAGTAGAACTACAGACTGAGAATCTGGTTCCATCGGGTTGTCTAGAGCTGTAAGCGGTGGCCCAGGTGTGCAACAGCTGGGCGGCCAGTCCCCTGCCGCCGCGACTCCTCTAAGCCCCAACTTCTCAAACTTCCCTTTCCGGGGGTGCAGGCCCCTCGCGGCCGCCCTAGCCTTTCGTGCGCTCACAAAGGGGTCAGGAGTGTCCGCAAGTCTCCCGCAAGTGGACTGTTCTCTTTTCGAGAGCTCTTCCCTGGATCCCCGCTGGCCCGGGACTCGGGCCGCTCCAAACTTCCCGTTTCCGCCCTCTCGCAGGGACCCGCGGCCGACTGTCAATCGCTGCCCTGGGGATTGGAGGAGGAGCAGGGAGCCCTGGTGGACCCCCAGCGTCGTGCCGCGGCCACTCACTCACCCGACTTGGGAACGTGCGGCGGGATCGTGCTGGCGATGCGTGTCCACAGGACGATGTGCAGCGGCCACAGGCCCCGGAGCAGCCCCCGACCCATGGTAGCCCCCGTTGCTCGTCATAGACCGGCCCCTGGGGCTCCGCGAACCGAGCCTCGGGGACCCGGGACTGCGCCTTGACTCCTCGTCCTCTCAGAGTGCCAGGACCTCTCTGAGCGCGCCGGACAGAAGTGCGGGCCAGATGTGGCCGGTGATCGGCGGAGATTGGAGGCCCGGAGGAGGCCCCCGGCGGCCGAGGAGAGCTGCGCAGAAGGCTGGGGCTCCGTCCCCCAGGCGAGCGTGTGCGCGCGCGGGGGGTGTCGTCGTTCGGTGCGCGCGAGTGACTCACTCATCAACTTTACCCGGGCGCTAGGAGGGAAACAGGAAACTCCTCGCCAACAGCTGGGCAGGACCTCTCGCCGCCGGAGAGCCTTCCAGCTCCAACCTTCTCAAACTTCCAGCCCTTGCCTTCCTCCGGCTGCCAATCAAGGCTCCCGCAAGGACTCTGCAAACTTTCTGCTCTCCCACGCACCGTTCCCTCCCCCCCCGCCCCCCCCCCAGTTGCAGGTCCCAGCTCCAAGTTCAAACTCAGAAGTGACTAAGCGCACGTTTCGCAAAGCAAGCTAGAAAGTGCCTATACCACTTTCCTTGACACCTCACCAAGCACCCCTCACACCTTTTAGGCATTGCTCCCAGGGCCTTTATAATTCCCTTGAGAACAAGGGAGGGGGGAATTCGGAAATATAGCTCCAGAGTCCCCAACACCCCAAACACATTGTTTTCCCTAATAAAATAACGGTAAGCCCTGCTTCACGAGACCTTAGTTTCAGTTTTATGTACATGCATGCGTGATCACGTTGTAAAGAACTGTTTTCTTACTGTGAGGCAAAAATCCAAGGGTTAGTCTCAGACTTTTATGTGCTTATTAATCACTTTGGGCTGTGAATTCAACTAAAACGCAGGTTCTGGTTCAGTAAGTCTGGGCCAAGAGTGTCTGCATTTTTAATGAGCACCTGGGTAGAGCCTCCCATTGGAAGGACCATTTCCTGGGCGTGGTCTGCTTGGTGAAGCCAAATTGTCACCCATGTGATCGCTGTGAGGATATTTTCAAGACCTTCCCTGTAAAGCCGGGACCATAGGAATAAAAATGTCTTTAGTGGTGGGATCTGCTTCCTGTTTTCTAGTGATCGCTCTTTTATAATTTGAGTGCAGAAAGAAAATACCTGACTGAAACTAGAAAGGCTATCAGTGGGAAGACAGTACATCCCCTCAAATGTCCCTTCTTCCTGGGGGGACCACATTTTTCCAAAGACAATCCCTGCTTTGCTGGGACTCCGCATGTGAATTGTGTGCATGTGTGAGGCACGTGGAGCCCAGAGGTCCACATCCTGTGTCTGTTTTAATCAAGTTACCTGGTTTATTTTTAATGGTTTATTTTATGTGTGAGCATTTTGCCTTCAGGTTTGTATTGCACCATGGTGCTCATGCCTGTTGCAGAAAGAGGGTATCCCATGTCCTCCTCTCTTGCTTTCTGCCTTATTTCTTGGAGACAAGGTCTCTCACTGAGCCTAAAGCTAGGCTGGTGGCCAGCTAGCCTCACTGATCCTTATGTCTCCACGGCACAAAACGAGGGTTACGGGCACATGCAAGGCAATGCCAGGATTTTGTGTTGGTGCTAGGACCTGAACTCAGTATGATCTTTCTGCAAGCACTTTACATGATGAACTCTCTCCTGCCCCAGCACCCAGCTTTCTATGCAGCCAGCTTGTGTGGTGATGACTTTGTGGGCTGAATAATCTCCCCAGCTCTTCCTTTGCAGTTTTTTTTAATAGAACTTTCATTCTCTGTCAGATATCTGATTGGATAATAAAGTACATGATCAACCTACTTCCAGCTCTCAAAGACAGGGACTGACAAGTTCATTGTTTCACTAGTGTTTTTGCTGCTGAGACAAAACAGTATGACCAAAAGCAACTTGTCAAGGAAAGGGTTTATTTTATCTTACAGTTTGTAGTCCATCATCCATGAAAACCAAGGCAGGAACTAGAGGCAGGAAATGAAGCAGAAACTATGGAGGAGTGCTACTTACAGGCTTGTTCTCCATGGCCTACCCACCCTGCTTTCTTATGGAAGCCAGGACCATCTGCCTAGAGATGCTCCCACTACAGTGAGCTAGGCCTTCCCATATCAACCACCGATTGTTGGGCAGTCAATCTGGTGGTGGCTTCTTCTCAGTCTTCCTTCTTCTCAGATAACTCTAGCTTGTGTTGAGTTGACAACAACCAACCAACAGGACAGGAGATTTTAGAGACACTATCTGCAAGCTCTGTCATTACTTCATTCAAGAGCGTCACAGAGCTAGTGAGCTTAAGCAGGTAGAAGCCAAGTTCTTGCTCCTGCCCTAGGGTCACCATATCCACACACTCCTGCCCAGAGCCTGTTCTAGGTTCCTGGAGCCTACCTCTGTAGAACCCTGACTTTCCAGTGATACCTGCTTTGTCCTGGTTGACTCAACCCCCAAGGAGGGCAAGCTTTCTCCACCTTTCTGGACAGATCTGTATAGAGTAGATTTTGAGTTTACTGCTTGTTCTGTAGATGGAAGATCTCCTGGACTTCTGGCCAGTAAAAGCCAGACATTCTCCATCGCTGCCTCCCCAGACTGGGGTTTCTGATGTTACACAACAGCTTTAAAAATTTTTGTGTATGTGTATGAGTATAGTATATGTGTGTATAGCACATGTGCTCATGTGAGTGTGATTCCATATGACTGCCCCTTAGTACCTATTTTAACTTATATATGGTTTTCATTATTTGTGTGGTTGTTTGATTGGGGTCAGCTTGCTAGGTAGCTAAGGCTGACTTTGAACTCTGGATACTCTTGGCTCCATCTCCCAACTGCTGAGGTACAGGCATACATCCACTAGGCCTGACATTTTTTACAGCACTTCCTATAGTTAGATTAATGCTTTCTCATTAATTAATTTCCAATCACATTCCTCCTCCACTCCAAATGTCTTGAGGGTAGGCACTATATACATTTTTCTTTACTACTCTATTTCCACACTAAACACACTACAGATGTGTAGTCAGGCATGTGTTGGCTAAGTGAACACATGAGGTAACAAGGATTCAAATGACAAGTGACCTCAGGAACCTAGTTATTTCATAACCCTGGGGAAAAGTGTTACGTAACCAGACAGTTGAGATCTGAACAGATGAGCCTTCAGTGGTTCAGTGGGAGCCTGCCAATGCCACTTCCCTTTCCTGAGAAAGGAGAAATAACCCACTCCTTTCAGTCTTTTTTAATTTTCCCTAAGTTTGTCCAAGTTCTCCTGTATGTGACAGATATAACTGTCTGCTCTGTGTGCTAAAACAGGTATAGGTCAAACCATCCCAAGGAGCCTCAGGAGACTGTACAGTTAGTCAAGTACTTACCTTGCAAGCTGGAAAGCCTGAGCTGGATCCCAGAAGCCATACTGAGTAAAGCCAGGCCTGGTGGCAGAGTCTTATAATCTTAGTTCTAGGGGAAGGAAGAGGGAGATGGATCCTTGGGGCTTCCTGGCTGTCAAAGCTGGTCCTCTGGTAAGTTTCAGGGCGGCCAGTGGAAGAACTTGTCAAAAATAAAAGGAAGGAAGGAAGAAAGAAAGAAAGAGATAGGAAGGGAGTGAGGAGCGGGAAAGGAGGGAGGGAAAGAAGGGAAGAGAGAAAGAGAGAGAAGAAAGGACAAAATCACAAACAAAATGAAACAACAGCAACAGAAGTGAAATCATTAAACAGAAAATCTAGGAAAAACAAACAAAAAACTAGCCCTTTTCCTGAACTAGAGCTGGCTAAAGCTACCCCTCCTTCAAGATTTGGCCTCGCCTGTAACCCTTCACCATGGCCAAGGAATGTATCGTTCCTGGAGGCATAAGGGAATTTAACACTGCTGTCCAAGAGTGGCTGAGGACCACCCCTGCCCACAGTGCCATAGCTAGTGGAATCCAGGAAGCCTCTAAAGTCTTAGACCAGCAACAAACCTATGGCACATCCAAGGCCAGCCTGATGTGCATAATGAGTGGCAGGCCAGCCTGGGTTACAGAATGAGACCCTATCTCAAAATACCAAAAAGGAAAGGCAGGGGGGATTGTTATTTTTTTCTTCACACACTAACTTGGTTATCATAATTTTCTATGTATTTATAAAAGCACTTAGAGTTTGGGCCATTTACAAAGGGAACAAAATAATATGTGTAAATGATGGGGCTGATAAGAGCAGAGGGGCCTGACCCTAGGCCTGAAGACCTGAGTTCAGTCTTCAGGTGACTGGTGGGAGATGACTGGCTCTACAAGGCATCCTTTGATTTCCACATGTGCACTATGAGATATAAGCATGTGCTCCCTAAGAAAGAAACGTGAAAGTGTAAATCAGAGTTTTAAGAAAGAAGAGTCCTTTTTGGCTTTGCTTTTACTTATTTGTGTATTCATTTATTCATTCGTTCCCTGACTTATTTATTTATTTACAGATTGTGTGTGTGTGTGGTGTGTGTGTGTGTGTGTGTGTGTGTGTGTGTGTGTGTGTGTGTGTGTGTGTACAGGAGACAGCTCAGAAGAATCAGGTCTCCCCCAACCCTTTCTGACCAAGAATTTGAACTTGAGTCAGCAGCCTTGGCAGCAAGCTCACTGAGCAACCTCTTTTGTATTTCACCTATTATCCACTATTTTCTCCATCCAGACAAGAGTCTATTAAGATCTTTGTTGTAGAAGATTTCCAGCCCCGTTTGGGCCAGAGGTTTGGACCTGGCCCATGGCAGCTTTTATCCACCAAAGAAATGAATCAGATGCTTATATTCATTTCATACTGTTTGGCCTATGCCTCAAGCACATTACTAGCTAGCTCTTTCATTTTAATTCAACCCATTTCTAGTATTCTGTCTGCCCCATGGCCCGGCCCATGGCTCATCTGCACTCCTTATATATTTCTTCCTCGGGGGTCAGATGGTGACTGATTAACTCCACCCTCCTTCTACCTGTCTGTCCTTTGATCCTCCACCCACTTCTACGGTACTCCACATAGGCCAAAACAGTCCTTTATTTTCAGCATACAGAGAACATTTCCACCACAGATCTTCATTTACTCTTGAAAATTCATAAAATATTCTTTTTCCACTTAGATTTCTCCTCTGTGTCCCACAGTGTGTACATGTGTGTATCTGGTTCTGACAGGAGGAAAATGGCTGTATCGATTTTCCCAATCCATCCTCTTCCCTGCCTTCCTTTGCAGCTGCTCATAGGCTGCAGTTATGTATATTTGCATAAAGTATTAGCATATTCTTTTTGGAGAAGCATAAGAGTCTACAAATACAGTGTATGTTAATTGTAGAAAAATAGGAACTGCACATAATCCTTTCAGAAAAAAAATGAAAGAAGAGCCTAACCCTAACCTCACAGATAATCATGGCTAACATTTTTTCCAGCAAGCCACTGAAGTGTCAGCCTAATCTTTCCTTTACAGATAAAGCATTTGAGGATTAGTGGGATTAAGGACTTGGCAAAGGTCACATAGCCTGTAGGATATAGAGTCCAGGGCTATACTGGCTCTGAAAGCTATGTTCTGTAAAAATTTAGCCAGAAAGTTCAGGAAAGGTCACCCCAAAGTACATCCCTTCGGTTTACCCCTCACTGAGTTGAAGATACTCCAAAACACAAATGCAGATGAGGCTTTCCTGAGCTCCCCTTATCTGCCTTTAGACAGAGCCTTGAGAAAGAACCCTCCCCAGTGTCTCATCTACCCAGAGAGATTAACTGTGTCTCAAGAGAGACTAGAGTTTGACCCCAATTCTATGCTGTACAAACTATGGTGTGTCCTAAAACTCCATTCATCTTTTTCCAGTACTGCGAATGAACTACCTCCTCCTTAGGAGGGTGCCGGACTCCTGTCACATCCCACCTGGGTTCTGAGGACTCAGGTTTCTTTTCTTGGTTGCCTTGGTACACCTAGTAAATTCAAAGAGCTTGCCTGTCTGTCACTAACTTGCCTGTTATTTAGTAGATGTGGCCATTGCATTCACAGAGGGCAGAAGGAATGTCTTCCTCTCTTGATGCTGGACTAGTAACTATAGGATTTAGAGACGGCTCTAGAATGATCAAAGTTGTCCTCCAATAGCTACTTCTTGTCTGTTACTCATTATGATGGTTTGAATGAGACAGAAATGTCCTCCATGGTAGCTAGTATTTGAACACTTAGTCCCCAGTCCACGGTTTAAGGAGGTTTAGGAAGTGTATCACTGGGGATAGGCTTTGAGGCTAAAATCCCAGTTTCCTTTCTTTTTTTTTCTTTCATGGCTGAGATGAGAGTTCTTAGCTTCCTGATTCTGCAACCATACCTTCGAGTTGCATCCATGTTTCTCTGTAATGGTGGACTCTTTACCCTCGGATCTGTAAGCCCACATAAACAACTTTCTTCTTCTTCTTCTTCTTCTTCTTCTTCTTCTTCTTCTTCTTCTTCTTCTCCTCCTCCTCCTCCTCCTCC
>PVIH01005305.1:0-47703 GCA_004025045.1 Sigmodon hispidus
GGGGTGGAAACATCTATAAACAAAATTGTACAGAATTTATAAACAGTGTGGCAGTGGTATTACTCATTGCATTTACACCCATACCAGGGGTCATCATCGGGAGAGAGGAACAAGCAGCCAGCACTACCCTTGGGGTGGGGCAGGAACAGGTCCTCCCTATCTTTCAGGAAGAGCCTACTAGATCTGCATGGGGCGGCTTCTATTTCTTTTTGTCTACCTAAAAGAAGAGGAGGCAGGCGAGACAACTAAGAGAGGCCATGGCTGGTTTATGTGACAGTTAAACCTTGGAGGAAAGACAGGGAGCAGAGAGAATGTCCATCTTTTTAAGCACATCAGGGCAATGTGTTCTGTAAGAAAGGCACTCCGGAGGAAGCTGGTGTAGGTGTGGGTCAAAACAGAGACCCCTGATGGATCAGGCTGAAGTGAGGAACTCATTGCTGAGGCCAGTTGCTGAGCATGAGGCTGGCCCAAAAGGGCAAATCTAATAGCATTGCCTCAATTGGTTGTCACCTCTTCTCACCTAATCCTGGCACCTACTGAGTACATGCCCTGCCCCCATGCAGGACTTTAATATCTATTTGAAAAGAAAACAGGGTTAATCCTTAACTTCTTGTTACTGAAAATGGGCTCCAAGGGCCAGGTAACCCTCTGTGGCCTGTGAATTTAGAAGTATGAATTCTCAGGGCTCTACCAGAGCCTGCTGGTTAGAATCTGTCTTTTAGCAAGCTCTCTGGCTACCTCACATTAGAAACGTTGCTCTCACAGGGCCCCCCTTCTTAGGCTGTGGCCAGGCTTCTCATTGGCTGGATGGCAAATGGAGTTGTGCAAGGGGTCAATCAATTTCACCACATTTGGCAATTATGACACCTGATTTCCACTCTGAGGGAGACAAATGGGTAGAGTCACAGGGACCTGACCCCAGCCACAGCCAGGGAAGCTGCCAAGTGTAAATGGCAGGCCAAATGACACTGCTTCTTTCTCTTCCCCCGTGACAACTCTGTTAACATTTTTGATAAATATGTGTTATACATTTCCTTGAAAATATGGAGTCGTGGGGAAAATGCTAGAAGAAATATATCAAAATATTATAGTTATCTCAGAATGTCTGAGAGAAAGGATTATGGGCACTAGTATTTTCTCCGGTGCATTTTTTCTGGATCTTCCAAGTACTTTACAACCAAAATGTTTTATTTTACAATAAAGAAATAAACTTTAAAAAACAAAACAAAACAAAACTGGTTTTGCCTGGAAGGAAGCACATACCCACAAAACAGATGAGATGAGATTGTAGGGTCCCTGGAGGGGGAGGAGAGTAGTCTACCTGTATAGCTAGTGAGTTGGTGAAGGCAATGATGGAGGAACTCGTGGCCCCTTTCAGGGGAGCTACATGTCATTGAAACCCTTGGTCGGGACACACAGGAGCATTAGCAGACACTCTCAACTGCCTACATACCTGGGATGCTACCCCTGGATTTGGTAATGTTTTTTAATCTAAAAAGCAGGGATGTGGAGGGGAATATATCACAGATAAGGAAGCAGAGATCCCTCTTGTGGCACAGCAAGGTGGTGGTAGTGCCCTGGACCTCTTTGGTTCTTCTCAGCTCTTGTGTTCAAGGAGAGTCTATATGGAGGTTTAGTGTACAGCAGAACCAAGCTGAAACTCATGCAACAGGTGGGTGTAGCCTGCAGTTTTCCAGAACATGAGATAGGCTCTAAAGTCAGACTGAGCCCGAAGCACCATTCAACCGTGGATTATTGCTTTAGCGTCCTGCTCTCTGTGACCATGAAATAGGTTCATCCTGGGAGAGAGTACCTGGCAAGGAGCAGATGCTCCTGTCACCTGCCGTTCCCATCATGGTGATGGCTTCCAGCATCAGTGGTGTTACAGAGAAAACAGCAGAAATGCCAGAAAGAATAGGGCCGTAAGTGAGAGAAAGGATGGATATTTGTTGAGACCTATGCCAAGAGCTGGTGGAAAGAGCAGACTAATTCTCCTTTTGAATTAAGCCTTCCTTCCTAGCAACTGGCTTCTGGTTTCTGCAGCACACATGGGTGTTCTCCAGGGTGGTGTTGTCCTTCTGACAGCTGGTCAGAGCAGCTTTTCAAACATGGCTGAAAAGGCCACTGGGCCCCATGCTCCTGACCTTGGTACCCAAGCCTGCCTGTCATGAAGCTGAGAGCTGCTTCTAGAAATCCACAATGACAAGCTCCGGGGAAGTGGGGGATGCCCTGTGCCACAGTAATGGGCTGGATCCTGAGGTCTCTGGGCTCTAATCACAGCTTTGTTCTCAACATGCTGTGTGACCCTGAACAAATCAATTACCTTCACCCTGCCTTCATTTTCCCAATTGTAAATCAGGGCATGGCCTGCCTAACCTATGTCCCAGCTGGAAAGTGCATATCAAAAAACTTTAAAAAGGCAATTGCAAAATTGTCGTGCTCAGAGGCACTGCTGGAGATGCTTGGGCACAAATAACTAGATGTATGCATCTAGACTGCTGCCTGGGACGCTGTGGGCAAGCCTGGCTGCATTTTGCTGTGAGAATTCTGAGAAAGACTGGGAACAAAAGATGTGGAGGCAAGCAAGGTACCATCCTACAACTCTTCATGGAGTTTTATATGAAAACACAGGGCAGGGGAATGCAGTTCACTTGGCAGGATGCTTGTTAAACATGCGCGAAGTTCCAAGCCCTCATCAAATTGGCATAGTGGCTCAGGCCTTAGCTACATAGCAAGTTGAAGACCAGCCTCAGATACACAAGACCCTGTTTTAAACATTTAAAACCTACCACAACTTTATTATCATTGGGACACTTCACTTGAGCTCTTTCCCTGATAAACCATGATTTTTTTTTTAATTGAGAAATGGATGTCTATTGCTTCACTTTAATGAATGTGTATGACCCCTTTTTAATTTCCATGGGGTCTAGATGACTTGGGGCACACAGTTGAGCTTTTGTATTTGGCAAAACTCCTTGGATGTCAGTAGTGTCTGTGGGCTGTGAATCAGAGAGTCTGGTCTGGGCCCCACCACATCTCTCTCACCTTCCCAACCTAATCGAGGAGGGGCTACTCACTACTCACTTTCTGAACCTGCTTTGGACTTTTCCAGCTTTGCAGATTGAATCTTTGTAATTTGTCTGTGCCCTGGGTGTTAACACATTTTCTAGCTCGCGACAGGTGCTCTGTAAGTGTGTGGTTTCCCTGGCAGAAACCGAGAGATCAGCTGCTGAGAAGGCATTGCTTAAGTGGAGCATCATGGGTGGGGAGTCTACACTGCTCCCAGATATCAGCGTGGCCACAACAGTTAGTTTTTCTTTATGGTGCTCAAGTTTCTCAACTCACCCATCCATTTCAATCACTACTCAGTGAGAACTTACTCGGTGCCAGGAATCAGGAGAGATACTGGTACTGGAAAGATAACCAGATCCATCTGCCCACAGACAGGAAGTGAGCCCCAAAGACTACCCCAATAATACATAATTGATACATGCCTGCTAGGATGGTTGATACATAAAAGAAAAGACAGATAATATCAAGGGTTAGCAAAGAAAAAACAACATGTGAATATTACTGGAGGTCATGTAAAATAGTATGGTCACTTTCAAAGTAATTTTGACATTTATTCAATATATTACATGTAGAATTACTGTATGAACCAGGAGTTCTATCCTAGGTGTATATAAAGAGAAGTGAACACTTATCTGTGCAAAATTGGCATGAAAATATTCATAGCAGTATTATTTCCAATAGGGCCAAATTGGAAACGGCCACAAATCAATGAGTAGATGGGAAAATTGGGATATAACCACACAATGATCGAAAAAGAATGCAACAAAAGAATGCAGGATTGGTATATGCCATGGTGTGAATGAACTTCCAAAATACTAAGCTAATTGAAGAAATTAATTTAAAAACGTATTAATATGTTTTAGCTTATATGCAAAGCTCATGAGGAGGTGCAGCTGAAGAATTGGAAAATTAGTGGTCAGAACAGTGGCAAAAGGGCTGGAGGAAAATGCAGAGATTGCAAGGCATTTCTTTCTGGGGGGTGGTAAAATGTTATACAACTCATGATATTGGTCACACAAGCCTGGAACTATTCTACAGAACTGAAGCTTATACTTAGATGAGTGAGGTGCATGGTGTGTGATCTACATCCCCCAAAGCCACACATAACGAGTTTTGGAAATGATTATGAGTGGATACACCCAGTTGAGGGGGAGGGTACGGAAGGTGATGAGAACCAGTTGCAGTCACTGGGAGGGTAAGGAGAGGGTTCCCGGAAGAATGGACTACTGAGGAAAGTCTTGAGGGAGCAGATGTGACTCACGAAAGAAAGTGTGCTCTCAGCAGGGGAAACGACCCAAGCAAAGCCAGGGAGGTACCAGGGAGCTGCAGAATGGTCTGATGTGGCTGCAGTGGGGTGCACAGGAGATGTGGAAGATGAGTGAGGAGGACTTGGAAAGTGGGTACAGTGTAGGCACAGAGACTTCCAATGTCACGCCACAGGGTTAGGCTTCATTTTGCTCATCTCCCCTGGGCCTGATGATGCCAAGAGCAAAACTTAAAAGATGTTATTTTTTATTTTTTAAAAAATGCACATGTGTGTATGCTTGTTGTATGTGTACAGCATGTGTGAAGGTACCCACAGAAGCCGAAAGGGGGCATCAGATCCCTGGAAGTGGAGGTACAAGCAAGTGTGAGCCATCCAGTTTGGGTCTTGGGAACTGAACCCCAGTCTTCTGTGAGTACAGCAAGAGCTCCTAATCACCTAGCTGTCTCTGCAGCTCCTTATTTGGTTTTAAATAGGTGTGATGACTGACCATGGAGGACCCTGTTGTTTCTAGACCCCATATCTTATTTTAGGGCTTGTGTCACCAGGAGAGTAGTCACAAGTGCCTACTTGTCAGGAAGTCCACTGAGGCTTGCATGCATGTGTGATGGGGATGTGAAGGGGCTACAGGCATGGATGGCATGTCAGGAAGTCCACTGAGGCTTGCATGCATGGTGTGATGGGGATGTGAAGGGGCTACAGGTATGGATGGCAGTGTCAGGAAGGCCACTGAGGCTTGCATGCATGGTGTGATGGGGATGTGAAGGGGCTACAGGCATGGATGGCATGTCAGGAAGGCCACTGAGGCTTGCATGCATGTGTGATGGGGATGTGAAGGGGCTACAGGCATGGATGACTAGGACTGAGCAGGATCAGAAAAACCCTCCATTAACTTACTGCATAGCTGGCCCTCATCTTCTCCCTGGGCACAGTCCTGATGGAAGTCACAGGCTTGTCCGAGCTGGAGAACTGTCCCATTCCAACAAGTGAAGGAACTCTGCAAGGCCATCTTGGAGCCTGGGGTTGTTCCTAGAAAACACACAGACAGATACATTTTCCTCATTAGTTTGGGTGACTTCAGACACTGGCTGGTTTTGCGGAAAGATTGCTCTACTTATTACATATCTAAGACTTGGCAACGATACCTGCATCTCTATCGGGCCACGCTCATGGGCATCAGGAACCACCAAAGCTCCTCATACACATTTATAGTCTACTAGGGCTCAATCTTCACCAATGGGTTGAGGGTTGGTCCATATTCTCTGGTCTTCTGTGATTATTGAATCTATAATTTTCATGTAGTAGAACCTCTTGGTGGAAGCACTACCCCAAACAGTTTTATCCTCAAGGTACAGTTTGGGTTTCCAGCTGGTATACCTGGTCCAGTACACCTCCCTAGGCTCTGATATCAGATCATATAGCATTGGAGTCACTCACTGAGCAGAATTAGTGCATGCTCTTTTCGCTGTGAACAGCAACACATGCCATCATGGGAGATGGACCTGACTCCTCTGTGATTGGCTAGGCTGATGATGTTCTCTATCTGGCCTTTGTCTCTTCAATGAAAGGATGGATTTTTACTATATCACTAAGATGCACTCCAGTTCCCAAACCCTTTAGAGGAACCACATTTTTCAGGGAAGTCAATGGGGGAGGGGCTGTGTCTTATAATGTACATGTTAGCGGTTGTGAGTTTTTAAATTAATAGTGATGTTCTGTGATAACTAATCAGCCTATTGCAAGTCTGAGAAATTAAGTGAGGAGATGGAGTAGGCTGACCTGGCATCCCTTCTGAGTGGATGGAAGAGAAGGTCTGGCTTGTGCTTCCTGGAGTTAGCTCTCAGTGTTGGGAAGGTGGTTCTGATCTCAGTGGAATGGAGCTGCAGGGTCCACATGGGGTGACCTTCAGGTGTGGCTGTATTAGCTTCCACTCTTTGTTATGGCAGCTGGTGCCTTAATCGGCTTCCCTCCCCATCTTTCCATCTCTGTACTCCCAATGGTCCTGGTCCCCACCTCTCGGAACCGCACATTCAGGTGAGCTTCTCTGATTTTGTCTGAGAAGCCAGAAGTCAGACTTAGTTCACTGTAATGTTGGGCTCTCACAGACAGATACTCTTTAATATCCAAACTTCTATAATTTTTTTTGTTTCCTGGAGTGCTCTTCTTGGAAACTAACATCACACCCAGCCTGTTTACTTCTATAATTCTGTTGCCTACCTTGGCACACTGAGCCCAGTGAGGCATCTATGCTGGTTTTAATGGTGCCTATCTCAATTTCCTAAGCCAGGAAACTAAGTTTGGTGAGCAGCCTAAGGTCTCATGGCCAACATGTGAGACACAAACTCAGTCTATCAGGTTGCAAGGCTGCTCTCCTTATCTCCTGGAAGAGACCAGTTAGGGATAACCCTGTGACTCCATCCACAGGCCAGTTCAGATAAAGACAGCTCTGTTTATCAGATGATGCAGGTTCAGCTATTTCCCTTGAATTCAAATATCCTTTCCTGGAGGAGAGAAAGGTCCCTAAGATTCAGAAGGCTCAGCAAATAATTAGATTCTCAGGGTCTTTCCCTGAGGTTATGAGAACAGCAAACAATGGCTATAGAGCAGAAACCCTTCAATGTTTCTGCCTGCAAGATGGGCAGGGGCTTTGGGATGCATGTTTCATTACCCATGCCAAGGTGGGCTTTTTAGTGACACAGTTGCCCTTAATCCATCCATGCTTCTGTAAATAGCCTCAGTGAACTCATCCCTTCATCAAGCCAGACTCAGTCACAAATATTTCTTAAGTATGTCACCAGTACTTTGCTTGGGTTACTTAGACATTCACATTTCCTCAGGAAAAGCCACACAACAGATGGTCACTTGGCATGGTCATGCTGGCCTCCAGCCTGGCTGGGCCTGTTCTGTCACTTCTGGGCATAGGAGAATAGGCTTCATGTCCTTTCACAGAATCAGATCTGGGCTCTTAAATCTGTTCCTTAAGGTCCTAAGATGGGGACTCAATCGCCTTTGCTGTCTTATCAACTCTTGCTTCTTTTCATGAGCTCATAGTCATGATAGTCATGTGATAACACTCATGAGTCACCCTTGCTGGTCCAGCTCACAGACTTTACCTGTGATGATCCCTATACCTTCTTCCCAGCATGCATGCATCTGGCCTTGGCTCCATTCACTTGGGCTCCAGAACTCACAGACAAGGTTTTATTTTATTTTATTTTTTTATCATCTTCATAAAACTGTCGAACCACTGGCTATTCTCCAGCTCTACGCAGACTCAGTCTCTAGGAGGGTTGATGAGCACCAGTGCTCAGAGGTTATTTCTAGAACATGTTGATTGACACAATGGTTCCCAAATCCCCAGAACCTGATAGGATGATGAATGTTACTGTCTATGGTAAAGAACGTCTTTATTTGGCTGCTGTGATTAAACCTTCTAGGTGGACTGATCCCCCTGGATTATTGGGGGGGTTGCAGTGGGATTCCTAGGGTCCTTACTGGAGGGAAGCAAGAGAACTGGTCAGAGCAGGCACTGTGTTAGTGGTCCTGTCACAGAGGCAGGGGACCCATTCCTTCCCTTGCTCCTGGGAACAAGCCCTTCCAGAAATGTGCCAGGGCTCCAGGCAGAACAGCTAACTAACCCATTGTTCTTCCAAACACCCCTCATCCAGGAATGGCATCCAGAGTTCTCAAACACCTGCCTCAGCTAAGTCTAGTTAGATGATGTTAGCTGACCTCGGTCCCATCTCCCAGCGGCACATCTCCACTCTCCTTACTCTTCTCGCACAAAAAACTTTATAGTGATGGCCCCCTCCCCTGCTGCCTTGTCAGATAGTAAATTCTTCCTTAAAGATTAATCTAAGTTTCTCTCTCCTTCCCTCTCCCCCTACACACTCACACACATACTGGGTCCCTTGAACACACCTCCCCCCAACTTAACAAGAGAAACGAATTTCAGAATGGGAAGTATGACCCAAGAACCACAAAGCACCATGGGAGCTTGAAGAGGCAGGGAAATGGGGTCTCCAGAGGAAATAGTCCTGTCCAACATCATGCTTCTGGAAACTTCCCAGGGAAGCCTCCATTTCACACTGCTTGCTCATGTCCAATGAAAGCAATTTTAGACCTTGGCCCTCGAAGCGGTGAGAGAATGGATTTGTGTTGTCTGAAGCCATTAAGCTTCTGGTAGTTTATTATGGCAGGAAAAAGAAATTAATACACAGTCTAAAACCAGTTCTGTCCAGAACCAGAGCTGAAGCCCAGCACAACTTTAGATGGACGTCCCTGCTCTTTAAATTGCTTCTGGGATGAGTGCCCAGTAGTTCCCAGGTCTTGTCATCTTCTCCTTTCTTCATCACAGAGAGGGAAGGATGCCATCCACCTTTCCCTGTGCCCTGGGACAGCACAGGCTAAAGTTTCTTCCAGTGGTGCTTGGGTTCTAAGCACAGCATGCATTTTAACATGCTATGCTATGAAAATGCCCTTCTCACACCCTGCCCCTTCCAAACATGCTCAGATAAAAATCCAGGATCAAAAAAACAAAACAAAACAAAAACCCAAACAAACAAACAAACAAACAAAGCCAACAAAAGCACATCAGAGAGTCAATGCTCTTATGGAAAGGTAAGGCATCAAGTTCACTTCATGGATTTAAAATATAATTTTAAAAAGCCATGTCTGTGTTTAACATTCATTTTGAATAGAAGCTCAATGATTTGGAGAGCTGGAGGGAGCTGGAATGTTGCAGGTCCAGAACCAAATTTTCTTGGGCTTACCCTTGTGTGTGACCTTTGTGACTATAAGAACTTTTGGAATAAACCAACCAGGGGCAAAGATCCATAGATCCAGGGGCTAAGAACATCATCAGATAACATCAGAGGTCAACAGCAGAGAGATTTCTTCCTTTGCTGTAAACTATCTACATAATCTTTCCTCTAATAGAATTGAAATGTCTCTTGATATATATTTTTTGTTCTATCATTATTTAAAATAAAAAGCCACTTCTGTGTTAAAGCATGAAACTTGGGGGTAACCAAATTTGTGTTCCTAGGCCATGGTCACCCTATTTGACTCCAGAATAAACCCCCTTATGCCTTTGATATGAGGACCATGTATTTTTTTGTATGGTTGATAGGGTTTTAGTAGATGTTAAGAGATAAATGCTTTCTCAATGCTGGTCTTAGGGAAGGTCCAGTCTCTTTCCAATGTCACAAAGCAGAGGAGAGGTATTTCCTGGGGTGCTGACTGTGGGAGCTAAGCAGGAGCACTAAGAACTGTGCCCTAGGAATTCAGGGTGCTTGGGGGCCAACACTCATCTGATCTCTGACCTTGAGATAAACAGGATGGGACTGCTTCATTAATGCTGCCCTGTGGGAGGAAATGGGGAGCCTGGTGACAGCACCTGGCCTCTCTACCCTCCTTCAGACAAAGGTCTAAATATGGTTTCTATCTTGTTTTCAAATTCTGACAAGTTCTTAGCCCTTAAAATGGTGTTAAGAGGTTGGGGATTCCATCCCATTATGTTTAGACATTTAGAGAGGAGACATTTGAGAAGGAATTAGATTGTGACTTTAGGGTGGAGCCCCCTGTGATTGGATCCCACTACCTTCATAAAAAAGGAGAAAAAAAAAAGGCAGAGACCAGACAGAAACACATTTATACGCTGGCCATGATACCGCACAGCTGAAGAGGGGCTGAGCCAGCACACTGGTGTTTGGATTTCTAGCTGTGAGCCGAATAGAAGATGGGCATTTAGGATGATAAGGAAGGTTCTTCATGTGCTTGGTGACTTCATTTTCAAAGCATTTTCCCTGGGTTTTATCATGGGAGATACTTAATCACAGGACAGATTGCTCTCACTGCAGCCTGTCACAGACAGACAGCACAAGCATACTGAAGGGCATTTTAAAACCTCCCTCAACTTATGGAACATTTAAAGCCACGCTGTGTTTTAGATGTATTGTGAATCCCATGCACATCTTTAAGGGCACATGAGCATTTCTCATATCAGATGTATCTTATTGCTTCTCCCTTCTTTCGTTGATTTAAAATGCAAGTCTATTTTCTAAAGTTGAAAGCAAGATAAATAGAAACAAAGAGAGCATCCCACAGAATCCCACTACCCAGAGGTGCTCTCTCTCTCTTTTGTAAATGTCTTGGCTAATTTATCTTGAGTTCCTTCTGTCTGTGATTTGGAAAGTGCTTATCATCCCGTCATACGTGTACAGGTCTTAAAATAATGATGGTGCCATCACAAACTTTTCCAAAGGCTTTAAACATTTCCCCTACGAATTCTTTTTAATAGCTACAATCCAGTGTGATACTCCCATCATTTATTTAAACATTATTCAACGATTGGTCTGCTAGTCTGTTTATAATAACACTTTGAAGAATATCTTTGTGCATAAACCTTTGCCTACGGTTTCCGATTATTTTCATAGGATAGATTCCCAGAAGTGGAATTACTGAATCAAAAGGTATAAACATTTTAAAAGCTCTTGATACACATTGCCAAATTGCTTTCTAGAAGTGAATCCAATTTACACTCTTCACCAGCTGTGTTCCTACATGTACGCCCTTCATTACACATCCTGGCCAACCCTGAGTATTATCAGAACTTTTATTTTAAAATAAAAGCTTGTTTACTTTGGATTTTTCAGAGAAGGAGGTTTTCATGTGTTCTCAGCTTTTAAATTCTTTTTAATTTTTTCAGGGTTGGGTATCAAACTCATGGTGTCAGATATGGTAGGCAAGTACCCAACCCACCTCACCCCTTCATTAAAGTGTATTGATTTGTGTGAGATCATCTATCTAATAAGGGCTTAGGTGCAGTATATTTACGCATACAGTGTATATTTTCATAATGTATTTTGGTATATGGTCATTGAAAGCTTCAGTATAATGTGAATGTGTCTATGTTTCCTTGATAATTTCTTCTCCTCCTCTTCCTCGCCCTTCCTCTTTTTCTTCTTCCTCTCCCTCCTTTCTGCTCTCTTTCTCTGATGCTCAGAGAGTTGTTTTCTATGAGATGGACAGGCATGTGTGAGTCACACTTTGTTGCTTGGAGGTTGATCTGTCCTTTGGGATATCTTCCACTAGCCCTTACTTCTCAACAGCTGGGCACTTCATCTCATTCCTCACTCATTTTCATGGATTCCCCCTTTTTCCCTGAGTATTCTTTTTGCCTGGGCCTCTGAATACGTTGCTTCTTACATGTAGCATAGTGGAGGTTTTGCCCTATAGTATTTATAGCTCTTTGTCTTTTTCAGCAAACTGCTACTGAATTGAACCTTATGCATCTGCAACAGTGCCTGGGGATTGAACTAGTCCTGTGTATCAGTGGAGGAGGGTATTATTAAACTTGTTTTACAAAGTCCCAGAGTGGGTCACCAGTTTGGTGAAGGACTGGCAGAAATCTATGCCTTTCCACATTGTATTCTCTCTCTTTTGTACTGTCTGTCTAAGGGGTCATCCAAGTGATGGATGTGCCCAATGCTGATAGTGGGCATAGATGTGCAGGATGTTGGTAAGCTTGCCCTTTACCGATAAGCCTTGACAAGGAGGGGCACAGGAGTAAAGAACACTGATTTAACTCTCTGGATGCCTGGGATTTATGGATTTTTTTATTCCTGAGACCTCGTTCTGGGTTTAGGCTCAGCAGTAACTCAAAGAAACTGGCTCTTTTATCTGTTTCCTCTGGTACCCCTCTTTGTCTCCTGGAGACGCCCAGGTTCTTTGCTAGAGTCTCCTCTGGATGCAGTGAGCTTTATGCTTACCAGAGACTCAATTAGATGGACTCCTGGTATTCTGAGCTCTACTGTCAGCCCAAACTCAGAACTAATGAGGCGCAACCAAAAACAAGTGCTCTGTTTCCTCAAGTTCTTTTTTTTATGGGGCCCATAAATTCCTAGGAGGAAAATACCCTTGGTGAACGGTTTTAAACAAGAACCCACGGTTCCAAACAGCATCTTCTCTGTGGTTGTACAAGCATTGTTCTCAGGATACCCTGAGAGGCTGGATGGTTGTAGCCTGTTTCTAGAGAAATGGGGGTGAGGAAGGTCTTGGGCATGAAAAAGTGCCCTATCCTCTGCAGGTATATCATGGGGGCTGGTCATTTCCAAGTATCACTGTAACAGTCTAGGTTCCCCAAATCACTTGTGGAAGCTGGTTATCAGGGACCTTTCATTAATAATGGTCATCACTATGGAAACTTATTTATTAGCCCTTGAAACTGTACTTCCTCCCAGACCAACAATGTGAGTCTCTGGATGTATTAAAATCCTTGTCACTCCTTAGTTTTGTGTAGCATTTTAATAGCCTGCAATGAGCTTCCTTGAGCCTTCTTTGTCTGAAGCTCATAAAAACCTAGTCGAGCAGTTATTATTCCCACCTGATTAATCAGAAGAACTGAGGATTTAAGAGCCTAAGCAATGCTTGTTGCTTTTTAAATAGTAAAACGTGTCACCGGTTGCTTGTTGGGGTGTTTTGCCCAAGATTCACACCTAATAAACCAAAGACAAGGGACCAGCACTTAGCCAGATGGTTCTCCAGTAACATCTTGTCCCATGACTCACAACAGTTCATCTGGCAGAAACAGTGCCTCGATGTCCATGGGAGTCACTTGGTAGGCAGGTGCAAAATAGCATCAATGTTCATTCATCACCAGTGCCAATGCTATCAGTATCTCTAGAGGAGATGTCCTTGGCATTGATGGTACTCAAAGACCTCTGGATGTTTCTAGGGGTACACAGTTGAATGGCATGACCTTGGAGGAGTGGAGGAATCAGAAGCTCAGTATCTGTAGATCTTGGATGGGTCCTTTGTCTTCACACTTATTCTGTCCTCTGGCACACTAGAGTGTTGACCTCAGATCTTATCTCAAAGCCTCTTTTTGTCCATGATCTCCGGATTGGGTTCTAGGCAATGGTGCTGATGGCTACATGTTGATGAGATGGATTTGCTGTCATTAGTGTCAACTTGATTAATGCCCACCATTGTAGATGGCTCTCCCTTGAAGTCTTCTGTTAAGCTGCTCACCCAGCAAGCTGTCCTCACATTGGCATTTCCTGTCCCAGTCATCTGTCATTTGCATCTTGGAACATCTCTTCTGAAACAGCATGGCACATTTGTTTGTCTATTTATCTTCTCAGTGGATGCTGCAGAAATTAGTTTAGATTTGCATCGGCAACACGTGTGGTCCAGGTCAAGTTCCGTGAATCGCTGTTCTACACCGTGGGTGACTTATTGGGTTCCCTCTCTGGGAATGAATCCTTTCTGACTGCATTTGAGACAGAAACACACACATCCTCCCCCTCCTTAACTGTGTCTTAGAGATTAGATGCTATGAAATCTACACAACTCTCTAACTCAAATTTCTTTTTTAAATGAGTGTCAAATTTTAGGGCTCTTAATTAATTTTTAATTAAGGGGATTTATGTGGCATTTCAAAAAGCACATTTGTCTCAGTTTTCTGGCCATCTCCTGCCTACTCGTTCTTGCCTAACTGATGACATTCATTACAGGGGTGGGGACTAAGAATTGCTTGGGTGAGAAGAAGGTCCTGCTCTTAAATCAAATTGGAAATAATGTATAGAAGAGCTTTTAATATAGAGGATTTGTGGATAAGCCTGAGCTAGAGTTGAAGTCCAGGGCTGGGATGGGCTCTCACTTGCCTCGTAGAAACTAAATATTTCCCAGGAATAGGAGAGCCAGGTGCTTAGGGCTAAACCAGCCAAGAGACATGGAGATGAATGGTGACATGATGAACACAGATTCACATAGTGTGCACAGGCCAACAGCCACAGCCTCCTTGCTGACTCTAATGGGGTGTTGGAAAGCTTGTGAACTGTGTGAATTAAGGCTGGCAGAAATCAGGCCTTCTGAAGGCTTTGGGTCTCATAAATTGTAGTGTGGACAACCTCATTAAAGACCTGGCATCTGAGTTCCTATGCTAAAAGAGAGGCCCAGTCACAGGTGACTGCCTGTGGACTTGGAAAGAAAGCACTGTTCTACAGAGTAGGATGGCTACATGGAAGCCTTACCTTGCCTCTAGGTCTCTGAGACCACAGATAAGTCCTTTGATCTTGGCTGTAGATTCCTGGCTCCAACACTTTCTCAAGGTAGGCATCCCTATGGGCTGGAGCTACTGCTCCCACAGACATCAGAATCTCACAGTGATGGAGCTGCTTGCTTTTGAAGATCACTGAAGGCGGTCAGAAGAAGGATGTCTAGAAGAGGTCATGGACTAGTATGTTCCACAAGCTTTTGGGATGATAACAACTAGGTGTACTCAAATCAGAGGCCTTCTCACATTGGATAAATGGTTCTCTATTTTTTCCTTTCATTAGGGCTATCCTAAGCCCTTACCACCACTCAGTGACTCATGATCTCACCCTGTTGAGTTCCTCCATGGCCAGGGGTTCCTCTAGAACACAGACTACAGTTCTGTAAAGACTCTAGTAGGCCAAAGACCTAATTCTGTTCAGTCTGTGTTGGTAAGATCCCTTAAGGTGTACAGAAAATGATTCCAAGATTCAATTCCAATTCTCATTCTGGTTAGTGGAGTGAATACCAACTCAACTCATGGGTTTCTCATGTACAGGTTTCTTCTGTGAAGGTCATGTGTCTACAGAGCAATAAATAAAGCAGTGTGGGTTCTTATTCTGAGCTAATTATAGAGGCATGGAGTTTAGAGAATTAGTCATGAAGTATGAGCAGAGAGAACCAGCTAGAGGTTGGTTGGGCTGGACCAGTATTTAAGGAGCTGAAGAAGCCTTGGGCATCCTTCACATCACATGGTAGAGTTGAGGCTCTATAGGGTCCTTAGAACAAAAGCAAAGATGGGAACAAACCCTAGGTAATCTCCAGCATCGTTTTTTTCCAGCTGGAAAAAAAAAATCACACTTGCAGTTAAGAATTCCCAGCTCTGTTTTCCTCTGGAGTCACCTCAGAGGCAGATTGAGTTTCCTAAAGCCAGCTTCTTCAAAGCCCCATCTCACCAGGGGCTGCTGTATGGACCCTGCTTCACTTTCCCATGCCTCTTTTCATCTGATTAGGTATCAAAATTAGCGGCTTCTTATAGAGGTTGTGCAACCTGTGTTGGCTGTCGAGAATCGCTCAGTTTGAACAATCCTCCTTCCCCTTGCTTGTTCTTCTCCCTGAAGGAAGGCATGCGTCTCTGTCTAGACAGGAGAGTTTGGCTTCCTCATGTTACTGCCTGGAGAATGCCTGCCATGTACTAATGAGCTGATGTCAAGGAAAGGCGAACCCGATAACCAAGTTTAAGCAGAAAATGCCATGAGGAGGGATTTCCTTGAATCCTGTAGGGAATTTCTCATTCCTTTAGTTGTACCAAAGGTAAAGTTCTGCCCTCATTCTTCGCCTTTCTTGCCATCTAGTTTTCAATGCTTGGTTTACTAGAGGGATGTTTGTAGAATTTTTCTATAAGCCTGGAATTGGGTGAGGGCAGGGAACAGAGAATGGCTTACATACCTAGTTTGATGCCATAGGCACAGGGATGTGGGAGCTGGGACTGAATGAGGAGAGAGGACCAGCCAAGGAAAATGGCTATAGAGGAGCCATGGTAGGAAGGATGTCATAATCTAGAAACAGAGCAAATGCCATTATGGTCTAGAATGATAACAGAATCACCAGGGCTGTCTGTAGGGGGAAGGAGAGGTATAGTCAGACGGGAACCTGAAAACTGAGGTTAGGGATGTGGATTTTATGTAAGAAATTTAAACAGTAGAATTAAAAAGCAAGAGCTCTGGGAAGTCTTTTTTTTTAAATGTAATTAATTTTTATTTGTGTGTGTGCGTGTGTGCGTGTGTGTGTGTGTGTGTGTGTGTGTGTGTGTGTGTGTGTGTGTGTATGCTTGTCTGTATGTATACCATGTACATGCAGGCTTGTAGAAGCCAGAAGAGGGCATTGGATCCTCTGGAACTAGACTCGTGGGTGTTGGGAAACAACCTGTGTCCTCTGTAAGAACAGCGAGTGTTCTTAACTGCTGAGCCATCTCTCCAGGCCAGCTGGTAAGTTTTAATAAAGTTCACCCTGAGTGATTTGGAGGGACTGAGTTGGAGAGTAAATAGAAGTGTGAAAAGCCAGCTGGGTAGCTGTCTCTGTGACTGACCTCGCAAGTCATGAAGATGGCTTGGGTGAGGTTGGTGATTAGAGAGCTGAGAGACATGAGTGGACATGAGTGACATGCTGGAGGTGCCCCTGACAGAATTGGTGGCTTGAGGTGAGGCTGACAGAAATGGGGTTATGATGAAAACAGTGTTGTCAGCTGACATGGAAAGACCCGGAGGCCTTGATTCAGACTCCTTCCTCCTCTGACTTTTCCTAAGATCCACACAGATTCCTGAAGGCCATCAGAATCAGACTGTGCTTCATTTTCACGGTTGAGCTCTCTGAAGAAATTAAAAATGTCTTATTTCTTTGCAGCCTCCCATAGCCCCTTCATTTTGTTACATGGCCTTTTTTCCTGAGGTTCCCCTATTTGACATTTCTTCTCATTGCTTTTTCTAGAAAGACACACCAATAATTTTATTTTTTAATATTATAAATGACCTCTGTGAACACTTTACCATTAATCTTCCTGAAATGCAGTGATATTTAACTATTCTGCACCACAGCTCCCCACAAAATATGTCATTTTCTTCTCTTGTTTGTTCAGTAAACAATGAACAATTCCAGTTGTACTTTGGAGAATTAATACTAATCACAAATAAATTCTACCTACAAGTGAGATCACTGCAGGGACCAGGCTTCAGACTCCATAGTTGAGAAGCCTGCTTGAGACCGGAGAGGCAGAGGGGCCATTCAGACTGGAGTAATAAAGGCAGCACTATTTGGCCATGGGAGGCAGTCCCTGGGTACCCCCAGATAGGAGCTGGATGGACTCAGCCCTCTAGAAGCCAGAAGAAAGGTCCTCATGCCTACACTGGCTCCATCTATGTTAGTCATGGTCGAAAAGGTGGCTGTTGGCTGAAAGAACAGGAAAGGCATTGGATGTTGATGCAGATACCAGCTATGTTAACAGTAGCCACACCTTCACCAAATACTGATAGTGTATAGTATTCCAGCTCCACATTAGAAGCACTTTTTAATCTATATATCATCTATATTTGTATCTATCTAATTTTATTTAGACCTTATTAAAAATATATGAAAGTATTTGTCTCCTACCTTTTTATTTTTATTATTTCTTGACAAGGTTGTGTTATAAATCCCACAATTCCACTGCCCCCATTTCCAGAGGGTTAGGATTACAGGTGTGCTCTACTGTATCTGGTTATTATCTACTTTTACTGAGTGAGAAGAACTGTGCTCCAAAGAAGAATTTGTGAGGTCATTTTCAAGGTCATAGCAAATTGGCAGCACTAGGGTTTTATGTCTGCTTCACTGGGAAGCCCAAGTTCTTAACCAGCTTTCTAGATGAACCAGAGTAGAAAAAGCCATTAAACATAGTGGACTGTGAACTTCAAGCCAGTAGACTGTCACGGAGCATGTGCATGACAGGCTACAGATGAAAGCCCTCGAGGTGGTGAACGGTAGTAATCCCAGAACTTGAGGGTCAGAGCAGGGGAACCATGTATTTGAGGCAACTTGAGCTATCTTACAAGACTGTCTTAAAACAACCAGTCACAACAAAACAACAATAAAATGAAAAACCCAAACAAATAAAAAGCTGACCAGGCTGGAGAAAGAAAGAGAGACTCAGGAAAATAAGGTGATGGTTTTAGTGAGCCATTGAAAGTGGTAGGCTAGAGTGTGAGGCTGTGGGATTCCAGAACAGGGTTCTGGTCTCTTAAAAGATCAACACAGTGAGCAAAAGAAGGACCAGAATATCAGATTCCATGGATTGCTGGTTCCCCCTCCCACCCTGCCCCCAGCTACACAGAAATTTCATCCCTATCAGAAGTTGTTGCTGGGAAGGATATACTAATTCCTTTTCTCATTATTATGACATAACACCTGTCAGCCTCAACTTTCTCTGCTAGCTTAGTCACATGTTCTACAATTTCCCCCAAAGAACCACCAGCTAAGGGCCCAAAGTTTAGGTCTGTGGAACATTCCAGATCAGACAGTGACAAGGTCAAAGGAGATGATTATGAACCAGTACTTAGGAAACCACCTCATGGTAGTAAATGGCTACATTTCATTTGTAGCCCACACCACCTGACATTCATACAATAAATTCACTGAGACCAGAGATGGTTGATCCCTCATCTCTTACTGACCTATCACCTTCCAGAAAAGCTTTTCCCAAGAGCCTTATCTCCAACCCTTGACCTCTCCTAAATTAGACTCACTGCTGACTCCTCTCTAGTTCTCCTCCATCCCTTGCTGCCTTCTTCAGGCAATATCCATTTTCTTTATTAGTTTGGTTGGGCCTTTCTCTTCAGTTATCAGTCAAGAGATGGTGAGAGTACTTACCTGGATTTTCAGCACTGAATACCCAGGGCCTAGAATACGGTCTGATAGACTGTGGAAGTATGATAGATGTTTGTTGAAAGTGTAAGTGGACACTGCTGTTTAAGAAATACTTTGTGCAAAAGGCTCAGAAAAAAAAATTGTGCTTCGTTCACAATTTAGAGTAGATAGTTCAGAGGAAAGGCATTTTGCTGATGAAGAAATTTAGCGGAACCTCAATTCCCATGACAATGTGTGGGAAAGATGGGATTTGTCTATATGGAAGGTTAACAAAGCAGAGGTGCCTCGCAATGTTAGCAACCTTTAAAAAGACCATACTTGGAACTATTAACTTCCCGCAGGAAGACAGCTGCATACTTATACCTTGTAGATCTGGGGGACTGATAAAACTGCAGCAGGCAAGCGGTTGTGTGCTGTGTCACACACAGAGAGCAGAGCAGATGACTAATTTATAGCAAAGCATCAAGGGTCTGGGAGACAGCCAGAAAGAGCTCCTTCTAGATATAAAACAAGCCAGTAGCCCAGGTCTAGCAATGGGGAGTAGATAGGTCATCCTTCCAGTCAGTACAAAGGCTTCTTAGAGGACAGGAGAACTTCAGTTCTGTGTAGTTAGGTTTACACAGTCCAGAGTGTGAGAAAGGGGTTGAGCCTCTTGTGAAAAGATGAGATGGGCTACATTGGTAAGAAGCCCAGAATTTGCTGGCATATTTTAGGTTTTAGCTTCTTTATAAGATTCATAGGTGACAGTTGAACCCTAAACATACAAAAGAGGGAGGAACATTCTAAAGAAGATGGATGACAGTCAGGGAGGAAGGGATAATGATGATGGTGGTGATGAAGAAATAGTCCATGAGTGCCTTCTGTGCACTTGATTCCCTGAGGGTCATAGAAGAAAGGTATAAGATAATCCCTGATTTGGATAGCAATTGTTAAAGTAATGGAAAATGGCTAGTGTCAGGCAACAAATGGAGTCTACATGCATTATTGATAGGATTGTAAAATCCAAGTGCACCAGAAAACAGTACAGAGAGCCCTCTAACAAAACACAAAGCCAGAATTACTTCATGACCTAACTTGTACCAGGCAAATGTCTCCCTGGACACCCTGCAGCACACACCTGCATCTTGTTGGTGACGGTGGGTCCTAGCTTCAGAGAAGGCTGCATCTATGCCAGTTTGCCCCTCGTGGCTCTGTTATTGCACTTGGGACACCATAGGGGAACCAGCAGGGGTCAGAGAGGGCTGGTTTAGATCGCAGGTGGCATGCAATTTTGTATTCTGATCTCAAACAAGCAGCAACAGAGCCTCCCTCAGCCATTGCCAAGTGCTGTGTAAAACAGCCTCTTTGCCTTTTGCAGATCTTAGGTCAAGGATCAGTTCTACCTGGGCTGATAACAGGTTCTACCAGGGAACCATCCAAGACATTTCCAGGGCATGATCTACTATCCTGGAGTGTCTTAGGTCAAAAGTAGATTGCTCTAGGCTGGGAATGTAGTTCAGCTGGTACAATGCTTGTCTAGCAACTGAGGTTCCATCCCCAGTACCGTATCAGCTAGGTTTGGTAGTACATGCCTATAGTCTTAGTTTTCAGGTGGCACAGGCAGGAGGAACAAGATTTAAAGGTTGTGGACAGATACACAGTGAGTTTGAGGCTAGCACGGCTAAATTAAACAACTTCTTTAAAAATTAAAAGCAAACCCCTTTGAGCAGATGGTTGGGCACAGGGCTGAAATTGGGACATTTCAGAGTCAAGCATCCTTTTTTCTGCTTCGGTCATGTTGAAGCCTTAGGCTTCCTGCTACTTGATGGTAGGGGTGAGCAGGTAGGCTGGGTGGGTAATAAATTAGTTCAGTGCAGAATCTTGGATTGGACACCTCTGTGAACTGTCATAGAAAGTAACTGGATATGAAAGCTACCTGTCAGAATAACCAGGGAGGTCAGGGGATGTTGGCATCACTGTACCGTTATTGTGAGTAGGGCTCTTCTAGATGTTGTAAATTTCTTCGGCCATGCTGACAAGGCTACTTCTCTTCAATTATAATATAAAAGCTCAAGTTTGTGGAGATAATAAACTTAATTATTTCTGCATCTTATAAAAAACATTTGAGAGAAGTTAAGTGTGGTGGTATATACCTATAGCTGCTTCACTTGGAAGGCTGAAGAAGTTGCATCTTTGCGAATTTGAGGCCAGTCTGAACTACATAGGCGTTCAAGGCCAGCCTGAGTTGTATAATGAATTTCTGCCTAGAACTAAAAACTAAAACCACAAACAAGCAACCCCAAAGGGAGAAAAATCCTCCAGAGAACTTGAGGTGACTTGCAATTGCTACTTACAATATAACCTTAGAAATAAAGTAAATCAGGGTGAAATAAGAATAGCCCTAAGATTTCTACATAATAAAAAAATGACTGTTGTATGTTTTGTACTTTCTACTAGCCAGAACAAAAAAAGCAAAAATATCAACCAGAAGGTTCAAAGCACTCATAGTAAATATTATTTCTGACACTGGACACTGACAGGAAACAACATGAATCTTCACATATGTACAGTTGGCAACACTTCACCTACTTTGTAAAATCGATGTAATAGTATGTCTAGCCATGTATGTATGTATGTATGCCTGCATATATGAATGAATGCATGCGTATATGCAGAGATGCATGCACAAATGCATATGTGAAGTATGTCTATGTACATATGTACACTTGTTCTGCAATTTATGATGGGGGTATGTCCTGATAGACACACTAGAAGTTAAATATGTCTGTGGTGGTTTGAATAAGAATGCCCCCATCGGCTAATATATTTGAATACTTTGTCACCAGGGAGTGATGCTATTTGAGAAGGATTAGGAGGTGTGGCTTTGCTGGAGGAAGTATTAGGGGTGGGCTTTGAGGTTTCAAAAATTCATACTAAACCTAGAGTTGCTCTCTGCACATGGATAAGGATGTGGCTTTCAGCTGCTTCTCTAGCCTGACTGCTGTCATGGTCTCTGACATGGTGATAATGGACTAAACATCTGAAATTGTAAGCAAGCTCATGCTTAAATGCTTTTTAAAAAATAAGGATTGCCTTGGTCATAGTGTCTCTTCACACCAATAGAACAGTGAATAATTCAATGTTATAAGTTAACCCTTTACTGAATGTACCCAGTCTACTGAACTCCACAGATTCTAGCACTGTGGGTACTATGGATTCTTCATGTTTGGTGTGGCTGACTGGAAGCTATGGCTTACTGCCCAGCACCACAAGAGAATATCACACCATGTACCAGTAGCTTACAAAAACTGACAAAATCCAAAATTCAAAGTATGATTCCCACTGAATGCCATCCCATTTCTGCACATTTGTAAGGCTAAAAAAATCATTAAGTTGAAGTGTTATAAAGTTTGGGACCATCTGCACTGCTGGTTAGAATGTGACATCACAGAGCTTTTCTAGCAAAGGCTGGAAACACATTCAAAGAACTTTACAAACGTATTCAGACTCTTAGATATCTGAGTTCAGCAGCTAGGAAATGACCTTTGAGGGGACAGAATTATACAGATATTTAGACCCAGATTAAGTTATCACAGATCAGCAATATCATGGGAAAAAAGTCTCAAGAAGTCCAAGGATAGGAAGATGGTCATAAGAGCTGGTACACCTGTATCAAACACATGGGAAAAAATTCACCACCCATTCATAAAAATAAAACTAAGTACAAAGCAAAACAGACACTAAGTGAAAAACCAACATCCTCATATCCAAGACTGTCAGAAAAGCATGTCAGAACCCATTTTTATATACAACGAAAAACCAGAAAGAATATATTAAATTGTTAAGCCTAGTGACTGCTAAGCTAGGGGCTGATGAATGTGTCGAATTTCCCTTCTTCTCCTTTCCGGGTTTATGTGCTCTATAATGAGAGTTACAACTTTTGTAACCTGAAAAAGTGAAATAAGACTACTCAAAAGGCAGGAGGAAGCTGATTGGTCACCTGCCTCTTTTCTTGGACAGGGGTTTACATGCTAAAGATATCAGGTTCACTCTGTGACTATTTACAAAAGTCTTCAAAGTACTGTTGTGTCCAGCTTCTCACTATTTACACAATCGGCGGACAGGATAAGGACTTTAGAAGAAAGACTCCATCATTGGAGTGGAGCCTTCCAAATATTGACCCCTGTTCATACCTCTGATCCACTCCTGAGAGCATCCTGCAGCATCAAGGTCGGTGTAAGTGAGGTCACCCAAAGGGTGGATCTCACCTGAGGATGGTCTACTGTGCCATTGCCACTTACATGAGCCACCACACACCCGTGAACAGTCATAGTGAAGGGGTGAGTTCTCTAAATCACAGTGTTGATGGGTACTTCTGACAGCCACAAATTGCTACTTTATACCACAGTGGATCTCAACATTTGATTTCCATTGACAGCTAAATTAACAAATCAACTAAACACCAGTGTGTTTTATGCCCTGTCTCATGCCAGATTAAATGTGTTCCAGGCACAAGGCAGTGTGGGCGAGTATCGATTTACGGGCTCAGGGGTAAACTGTAAACTGTCCACAGCATTCTCTTCGCTGGGTGAACCAGGAAGCAATTCCTGTCTCCATCTGTCAGAGCTCTGAACTGAGAAGAGACAACAGAATGATTGACCTCCAGAGGCAGCTCCCAAGAGCTGGCCACTCACTGGCAATATGACTCCTGGCTTTGGGTTCTAATCAGTGGGACCATTTCACTCCTCACTTTTTGCCCTGATGGTCTTCCTCGAGGAGCAGTGACTCAGGATAATAAAGACCTTCATTCGTACAGTGCTCTCCAGAATCCAACGTTCAACAACATCAATAGTTTCACCTGATAATAATCCCAAAGCATGGGACTGCCAAGGTCAGTCCACAGAGAAGGGTCAGAGCTGTCATGAAGGACAATGTGAACTAGGATCTGTGTTTGAATGCTCTTTCTAGAACATTCTAAGAATCTTTGACCCTGTTTAAGATGAGGAACCATGCTCACATCCTTAATTTCTTGTAGTTTCTCTATCCATAGAATTTGTTTTCTGGGTGGATCTCACCTGAGGATGGTCTACTGTGGAGGAGATTCTGACCTGCAATGTAATTCCCAGGCTGCTGTGCCTACCCCTCCTTCTCTGAATACTTAAAGCAATGATCTCAAGTTCTACAGCTGTGTAAGTGAAGTTCTATCAGTTTTCTCTTTGGTCTGCTTATTCCCTTAGTGTGACTGATAGTCACAGGCCTTCTGCCTTCTGATGGGTTGGTAGATCCAGGAAGGATGGAGATAGTGAGGCTGGTGATGCTCTAGCAGATATGGTTCAAACACACTTACACAGTGTGGGTGCTCAAACACACATGCATACAATCATACACACACACACACACATACCATACTTTGATTGAAAATAGTTCTCACTAGACTTATCAGGGACATGGAGAGGATCCTCCATAGCTCACTGAGCTTTAAAGAACCCCACCAGAATATCCAGATTTCTGAGTTGAGGTCCCTGGACTGTCACAGTACAGAGAAAACTAACATGATGATACAAATCCCAATGGGTAATAATAAGATCCAGACCCCACGGATCACCATACTTCAAGGTTCTTTCCTTTTACCTCTCACAGAGCCTGTCCCACCATCCTGTTACCTCCAAGATAGTTTCTGTTAATCCCCTGCCAGTCTCCAGTTCCCATCTGGATTTGATTGATTCCTGTCCACTTGGACCAATACTGTGAATCACTCCACATCCTTCCTACCCACAGGATTGCAGCTTGGTAACAATTATATTCCTTCATCGAGGTTCTACTGATGTCACTCTGAGGAAGATGCAATTCAGAATGACAGAGTACTTCTCCATGATGGTCAGGTGTGCAGAGAAAAATGAGACCCAGCTTGGTCTCTGATCCTGAGGTTCTCAAATTAGGTATATCATGCTGCTGAGGAGTCCAGACTAGACTGAACTCATCTGCTTGCTCCTAACCACATTGGAGCTATTAACTAGTCTGGAGCTATTCACCAAGAGCAGATCTCCTTGCTCAGCAATGACAGGCAGGGGCATTTCTAGAAGCATTTGGGAGACTACCTTCAGAAACCATTTGATTTGCTTAGGGTGGGGTGTGAGTGGGGAAGGAGCCATGGGGGCAGGTGTTCTGAGCTGCTGGGGAAGGGTTAGCCTGAAGTTGAATCCTGGATACTGTACATAAAGGGAAAAAAGGAGATTTAGATCCAGACCTGAGACCTTTGAACAAAGCATTTGGGAAACACATTTCTTTTAGTGCTTATTGATTTTTTAAGAGACTCTGATACTATTCCTAAGATGCATGAGCTACTTGGGCAGAGAGGCAGGAGAATGGGGAGGTAACAGGCAAGGCATTTTCATCTGCAGCCTGGAACTGACTGCTCAGTAAGTGTACTTCCAAAGGGCTAACCTTCCACCTCCTTCTGTGAGTTCTGGCTACCCTTCGCTCTTGTATTTGGGTTTCTATTTTTCAACATACATCAAAGTCATGCTTCTAAAACATCTACAGTTTCTAATCCAGTAGATGTGGGAGAACGTCTGATCATTTGCTTTCTTATTATACAAATTCTTTCTGTGCAGGCCATGCACCTTGAAAACTTTTACTGCATAAGGGATGTCCTCTGGGGTCTGCCGTGTCTCCTCACAGCCTTTGCTGTGAACTTGAAGTGGGCTAATGAACTGATACCCAATGACAAAGGATAGAGTTACTTTCCTTTTCAGAGGTAACATGGTTTGTGTGCCAGGTTAGATAAGAGTGAGAGGTACATGATCCTGCTCCCATGCCAGGGAGTCCAAGTGTTTCCATTTCTCCGACGCTGACTTGGCACACTCTACTCAGCCAGATGGTCCCCCAGGGTGGTCCATCTGGGTCTGCTTATGAAAATGAATGAACTGTGTCTGTAAAATGCTGGCATCTCTCTAGAGAGGGCATCTCCCCACAATTACTGTAATAATAAATGCACTCTGTTCATATGCTATGCTCTGCGTCCTCTTGGCACCCGTGGGCCTTAGATCATGGTGGCTCTGCACCAAATTGGAACATCAGGTCAGCTGAAAGCAAGGTTACAAGGTGGCCATATGTCAATAACACAGTTTGTATTTTAAAAGTGAGATGACAGTTTATAAAGTCGGGTGGGCCATCTCAGTTACCCATGAGAGTCACAGAACCATGACAGGACAGTGACACTTTATACGGGACTCCCAGCACAGAAGGCTTACATGGTACATGTCATAGCTTGTGATGCCCTCTGACATGCATGAAATTCCATCTTTGCAATAGTTCCATAAGACTGGGAGAGTGTGAGCTCTTTTCCTGACCTTGTGGAAGGATGGAAGCAGGACTGGAGGTCTCTCTTCTATTATTTATAATTTCCTCTGTCAGGACAGACCCTGAACGCTTCTATGTAAACAGCATTTCCTGAGGATTCCCCATGAAAGAGACAAGAATTCAACCAGGACTCTTCAGTGGCTTTGAATACAGGCCTTCCTGAACCCAACTCTGGGCTCCATGGCAGTTTCTTTGTAGGCTCTGGCAGGTGGTTCACCTTCTGTCAGCCTCAGTTACTCACATGAATAATGGAATAATAAGAGACCCTTATTCAGAAGTCCTTCAGAAGAGCCAATCAGCCTGTGTCTGTGAAACTCTTTGTGCCTGACAAAGAGAGATTTTCTGGACACTGGCTGCTTTACCGACATTGTTGAAATGGGCCATGAGGCTGCCATCTCCACAGCATGGATGGACAGCAGGGCTAGCCTGTCTTCTAGGGGCCTTGCTGGTCTTTAATTACCAAGAAGCAGTGGTAGTCTCGCCCTGCTAAGCAGCTTTTCCTGTTTGCTCTTGACCCTGCCCTGGATTGAGTTCTTGACAATGGGCCTCAGCCTGGGTTCTGGCCTCTGTTTGTTTGTGACCTCATCCAGGGAATGTCATTTCAAACTTCTTGTTTGGGACTGATATCTTCTGGGTTGAGATTCATGGGGCCACATGGGCTTAATAGCCCATTACAAATCACAGTGGGAAAATCAGAGTGTATTATACCAAGGCAATTGGCACAGTATCTTTCAGGGTAGGGTGCAGTGGCTGAGGAGAGGAGTTTGTTTAGACACAAATCAGCTTCACATCCAGGAAGCAGAACTATTCTGAACCTAGGCTGTTTCAAACTCTTGGGGGAAAAAAAGGCAGCCTTGTCCTTGACTAGTGACCTTTTTTCATTATAATTTCAGCTCCTGGGAAGCATCTTGCATGTGGAAGACAGGTGATAGTTGATTGACAGGAGGCATACAATCATGGAGATGTCTAAGACACCGTTTCCATACTCAGCACAGAAGAGGTGCTATACTAAGAGAGTGCTGTGTTAGGTATCCATTGTGACTTATAGGAGGGCTTCCAGCTGCCTAAGGAGAACCAGCATCAGCAGGGTCCATGTCACTATGGCTACGAAGAAGCATGGAGGGCCTTGGCTGGGATGTTTGATGAGATAAGTTAGAAGCATCACCTGCTCAAAGTGGAGGGAGCTGTCTAGAGCCCTGGAGAGTAATTCATAATCCGTAAGAGTATTTCTAGATGGTATGGCTGAAGAACCGTTGATTTTTAGGCAAAGGCTTGGGCAATGGCCTTGGTCTTTCCATGTCTTACTTATTCTTTTCTGAGAACTTGGCATAAGTAATTCTTATTCTGACAATCCTGTATCATTGTTGAGATCAGCCATATCTTGCAATATAACAGCAGGGAATTCCATGCAGGGTCTACAAGACCTAGCTGCAGTTGATGAAACAAATCATAAAGGAAAACCTCCTATGAACACAAAAGAACTGCAAATGTGTGTGGCTACAATGTTTAATGCTGCATGCCAGATGAGAAAGGCCTCGGGGAAGCATGCGGCTGTAGCTAGAGTCTAGTAATCCCTTGGTGATTTCAATGAACCATTGGTTCTGGATTGGAAATGGGCAGCTGTGGAGACCCTAGGAAGTAGAGCCTCCCATTGGACATAATGCCTGAGTCAGCTGGTCCTATAGAAGGAGCTGTGTGTGACTCTGGTCTTAATGACTTTTGCTTATGGATCAGGAACCCTTCCAGTTTCTTCATGGTACTGTTCTTCTGGACATCATCCCTGGTCCCCACTCCAGTTAAAGTCAGCAACAGCAAGAATCCAGACGTAAATATTAATATGTGACCTGCTCAGTACCAGCCCCTGTGCAGGTCACTTTGGACGTTCTGTCCTCTTGTCTATGAGTAAATATATTATTTACAGATAGACACACCCAGAGAGGCTTCTTCATACTTGAGCTGAAGTGAACTTGCTGTTCTGGTATCTCCTGTGGGAAAGCATTGGCTCTGGAACTATTCATCATGCTTCCTGAAGATGTGATTTCATGGCAGGAAGTAGAGGAAGGCTATGAATTCTGTCTTTCTCTTGGAAATTCATATCACTCCTGAGAAAACTAAAGCTTCTGAGAAGTCCTTCCCTGGAGATATTTGGTCAAAAAACAAAACTAAAAACTACCCTAGTATTTCCTATATATATTAAACATGATGGTTTTTCACCCCAACAGTGTTGGGAAATACTGAGTTACATTATGCTTATTTTTTCTCTAACATGGAGGATTATTAAAGACAGATAAAAATCGTATTTTTTTCCCTTTGAGGCACTTATATTTTTGTGGGCACGAAGAGATGTGAGACCCAAGGAGAGCTGTCTAGAAACTTAGGGGAGACTCACTCTCACTGTCAGTGAATGAGTCAGCCGCCATCACCTTGTAATGGCAGAGACATTGCCACGGCCTCCAGCTACAGCCCCGAGTAGCTATAGCAATTCCTGCTTCTCCAGAGTCACCTGTGCAGCAGGCTTTTCTGGATTCTACCACTAACAGAACTACAGGCAAGCCAAATCCTAGCCTGGCCACAATCTGAGCCTGAGGTGGCCCAGCCTGAGGGGTTAACAAAAACAATCAGGAGAAATCTGACCAAATACATGGAGAGACTTGATTTATGGTGACAATTACAGCTGAGAAGTCATGGACTGAATTCAGGCTGAGGAAGTTCAGGGGGCAGATGTAATGTGGTTAGCTTAGTAGGGTTTGACTTGGGATAGGGAGGCAGCTACTTAAACTGAAAGCAAAGAATTCTAGTTGGACAAAGGGTCAAAGAGCATCACTTCATTGGGGATTCGCTAAAAGAAGAGCAGAACGTGGGCTTGAAGATGCAAGATTTTCTGTTGTGTCTTGGTATTAAAGACCTAGCAGATTTAGGCCAGAGGAGGCCCACTGCTCTGTCAGCATCCTGCTCTCTTTCTGGCTATCCTGAATGCATGAAGTGTGGTGTTATATAGACAAGCCATAGGACTAGAGTTGGATATCTTTTATGGGTTCAGCACCCTCAAACTCATTCAACTGGCGAAGTATCAACTGTAGGGAAGTAAGAACCCAGAACTGAAAACCTTTTGTAAGTGGAAAACTTCATTACTGTTCTGAGCCATAAAAATATAGCCAAGTGAGGGAAATGGAGATGTACTTAAGAGCTGGAAGGGGAGGGGTCAGCTGTGCTTAGGGACGCTAAAGGAATCAGTGTCCAGCAGATAAGGACCATGTGCCATGAGGAACATGTACTGTGGGGTCTCTGCTCCGCACTCTCTCCAGCCTGGTTCTCTTGTATCACACCCACAATACCACTTGCCCATGATAATGCTGAATATGCTCCCTCCCTCAAACAAAGCACAGAGCGCAGAATCTCACAGGCCAGGAGACTTTTAAAGATTCAGAATCCAATGTCCTCACACAGTAGATGGGAAAACTAAGGTCCAGAGGGATGATAGGATGGGATGTTGATTAATGGACAACCAGCAGATCAGAGCTATCTACATAAAGTGATGAACCCTGGACACCTCGGTTGTGATGAAGAGGGAGGAGAGGCCTCTGTGCTGGGGCTCTGGGGATAGTTAGGAATAGAGGGGTGTGGGAGAAGGGGTGAAAGTCCAAAAGCAGATGAGAAAGAGGAGGGGTCTGGCAAGGAAGCAAAGAACAGCGGGGACCAGAGCAGAAGGGCATCGCTAGGGACCTCTAATTCATTATCACATTTGTTCAGGGTTATCCCTGGCTCCATTTCATCTGAGGCCATGATACTTCGTGTACTCCACCTCTGATCTCATCAGTACCAAAGGCAAGTCAGACCAGGTCTTCGTTTTGCTGACAAGTCATCTGAGGTCCAGAGACTAAAAGAGATGTTAGCAGCTAACTTGGGTCTAGGTCAATGTTGTCAAGGATTTTCTCTCTCTTTCCCCATCCTTCCATTTCTAACTCTTTCACCAAGTCTTGCTAAGAGGAATGGCAGGGCCAGCTAGAGCCATTCCCGGGGAATGGTGGTATCTCTCTTATCCATCAACCATTGACTTCTCGTTGTGTGTGTGTTTACATCTGCAATGACTCCAATTTTCAAGGAAGAGAGAAAATAACAAGATTACATAAAAACCTCTCTCTAGAATTGTTCTTCCCCAATACACAGAGCTCTGACAGTTCTGCTAAGTCTGAGTCTGGTGCTGTGCATGTACAGCAAGTCTCCTATGTCTTGAGAGCAAAGAGCAGGGTGTTTACAAGGTGGTGGCAGAGCTCCAGCCTGCTCCTATCCACCTGTCTACTGGGAGAGGTGTTATGTCTATTACATACTTGTGTTGAGCTGTAAATGACCTGGAGGCAGTGTGTTGGGGTTTCAATATTTTCTGGTGGAGAAGGTCATGGTAGAGTGAGGGTGTAAAAGAAAACATATGTATTGAGGGCTTACTATTAGGAAAAGTCAGATGAAATTGTCGACACTGGACCATTTTGGTCCCGTAAAAAAGCAATTTCATGTGAGTCAACGTAGTGTATACCCACTCTGCACTGAATTCTTCAAAGGCATTCCCTTTGGAGGGAAACTGTAATACTTCTTTTTGCCTACTTAGGATATTGAAATCCAAATGGATGAAGGCTGATGTTTCCAATTAAAAAAAAAAAAGAAAAGCCATTTTGACCCCTGCATAGAGGAGAACCTTAAACCTGACACTGCGCCATTTCTTTCTATCTCGTATGTTGGCCACTATGGCAATTTCAATTTGGCTTCCAAGTGTATTAGGAGCCATGAAGCTTGGAGTCATGTCCTAGGGAAGGTAGATGGTCCAGAGAGGCCTGCAGTAGTATGTTTCCGCTTCGAGATCCTACAGAGCCTGTCCCATTAGCCCTTCTGCATTTTGTGCCCCTTTCTGGCTAGGGTCACAGTGTGGCCAACAATGACCTGTGATTTTTGTAACTTAAGTCCTGGTGGGCCAATCTGGACCCTTCCTTAGTATTTGAAACCAAGACGTGGTGGGGGGCATTATGAGAGCCGAACTGAAAAGTTGGGTAGATTTGGGGGCTGTTCTGGGCTAGAATCCAGCTGAGTCTAGAAGTTTATCCAAATGGGGAAGGGGAGCAAAGCATCATCCAAACCGGAGCTGGGATGAAGTACATGGGAGATGGCGTTCTTCAGCCTTACTCTTCCGTGTCTCTGCCTTGGAGACAGAAGCTAAACCCCAGAAAATTTTATTACCCTTCTCCCATCCCTCTCCTCTGAGGAATTCAACCCTAAACTGATTTTGTCTGAAGATTTCTGGCTTCCAGTTATGGCTATGAATACTCATTATACACCCACTTTTCTTTCTGATGAGAGGAGATGCCTAGTGCCCGCCCTACCAATGGACTGTTTTCTTAGGCCTCTGGCCTGCTTGTGGGTATTGTACCATTTCTCAGAGGACTTCAGCCTCTTCCATGTATGGAGCTGATACAGACAGCAGTGTCCTTGATCCCAGGGAACCCCTATGAATAAGGACAACTTGGCCCCCAACTGTTTAGAAGGAGAAACCAAGTCATACAGCACTGGACCAGAGCTGGCTCCTGGATTCCTATATCAGTGCTGTTCCTACTGAATCTCTTGGGATCTTTGGGTTCTTTCTTCTCAAGTAACTGCTGTGTTGATGAAGTACACGGTGCTCAGCTCATCGTGGCTCAGGCTCTCCACAACACCCCTCCCTCCCCAACACACAGGGACACCACTTATCCTTGATATGTTTCTGCTATGCACGGCCTTATGCCACTAGCCTGTCGCTCAGCACAGGCGTGTTGCCCAATGGGCCCTAGCAGCCACTGAGTGGCTGCACTGGAAGGGAGGGCCTCCTAGTGCCAGGAGGCGCTTCTGCTGATTCAATCTCAGCTAATTAAGAGTCACTGAACTGTTAGATGCAGGGCCATTTGGATTAGCCATTAAAACCTACGACTCCTGAGTTTCTCAAAGTCTTTTCCCATTTGCTCCAGTCTGTTCGTTCCCTTATGTACACTCGACATTGCATAACCCTAAAGTCCAGGGTGTCCTGAGAAAGATTAGCAAAGCCAGACCCTGGCAGGTCTTCAAGATTCTCTGGCTTCTATATCAGGCTCTTAGGGGTCTTAAGGCCAATGATGTCCTGGAACCAACAGTGTTTGTCTCTTCCCAATTCCATGCTCAGTGACCTCATGATGCCATCTCATAATTGACCACCATGAGAGCATTTATATAATGGAAATTGGCAAATGGTAAAATCAAGGCTTTCACCCTCTTGTCAGCCTCAAGAGTCACTTGTTAAACACTGGCCAGCTCACCACTGCCAAGGCCTCTGCAGGAGCCAAAGAAACTTCCATGAGGCTTGCTTGGTGGAGGCTGAAGGGTAAGGACCATAGTCTACATCCCTCTTCCTCCATCCTATGGCAACCTGGGCAGCCCTACATTTATCCCACAGAACTATAGCAGTTTATTGAGCATGAAACACAAGCTGGTCCTGTGCTGAGGCCTTATGTATGAATTCCTTTCAGGTCCTTATAGCCACAGGAATGGAGAGTACCACACTGCTTCTTCACAGAGGAAGGAAATGACATTCATAGAGGTCATGACATAACTGATCCCACAACACAGCTGGTGAGGGTGGTATCAGGATTCGAACTCAAGTCATCTGACACTTAACTCACACTCTCGATCTCTCGGCTGCCCTGATTCTTGACATCAGATTTATTTCATAAAACAAAAGAGAAAATTCCTGTGTCTCTGGAGCAGGCTTAGTAAGGTACTTGCAAGCAAGCATGTGGCCCTGAGTTTGTATGTTTGACACCCATGGAAAAACCAACTGTGGTAGCATGAGTCTGTGATTCTAGGCAAGCTTAGCTAAACTGCTGAGCTCTATGTTCCCTGAAAAGCTATGAGACAGGAGGTGAGATAGAAAGAAATTGAGGAAGACAGGTAATGTTGACATCTAGTTTATACACACACCTGTGTAAGTTCACACATGCACGAGTCACACACGCACACACGCATGCACGCACACACACTTCCCCAACAAAGACTTCAGAAAAGTAACCCAGTCAGTAAAGACAGGAACCAGGGGGCTCTTGCCTTCTTGTTGGCCTGGCTCTGAGATTTGGATGAGTTGCTCACTTGGAGGTGACTCAGTAGGTTAAGTGACAAGTACCTTTAGTTATTACAGACTTACTCCTCTGCTGCTTGATTCTGGATTAGGAGAGTGGGTAGACACACTGGGGTGATGAAATCACTCAATCACATTGAAAATGACATCTAAATGAATAAAGAAAATCAAGTGTGCCATCTGGACCCTTGCACAGTATGGGTCCTGCACAGCTGCTGGCTGCTGTTTATTGTGGGCTGTCTTGGACAGAGAGGTGCCTGAGTTCAGCTGAGGTAAACAAATGCTCCAGGTTCCTGGGTGAACTATACCCTAACACCAGAGCAGTCTTTTCTAGGACTGTCTACACCTGAATTTCTTCTACCCACTCCCCATCTCACTTGCTGAAGCCCTTGTCCCACCAAACTTCTTAGAATAAAGATCTTGAACCTGGCTATGGTGTTCACGTCTGCCTTCACACATGAGTTACAAGTGAAGCTTCTTGAATATTAGTTGTCTTAATCGCTAAAACCAGGCCATCTGACTGCCATGTGGGTTGTGGCCAGGGGATGGGCTGATACAGTGCATGTGCTGAGTGAAGTCATGTAGCTGACCAGGATTCACTACTGGTCAGCAATGATTAATGGCCAGGATGCTGTATTAGTTAGCTTTTAGTCTCTGTGCTCTCCCTAACACTGATTTCACTGTCCCTTGCCTAGGGAATGTCTGCTCCAGCTTTCTGTCCTAATTTTAGCCCCCAGCAAGGGCAGGTATCTTTGTTCTTTCTGTATGTCTGCAAGAGACAACCTTTGTCCAAGACCAGCATCCAAGAGTAAGACATCAGCATTTGGTGAGGGCCTTGCTGCTGTGTCCCTGAGTGAGAAGGGAGAGAGAGAGGCAAATCTCTTTCCTGAGGGTACCTAGTACTATTCACTAGGGTGGAGTGTTCATGGCCTTGTGATTCTGACAAGTATTATCCCCTCCACGACCAACACAATATCCCTAATGCTAACACCGGCAACACTGGAATACATTCAAACCACAGCACTCAGCTTCCATGATTCTTCCAGGGACAATGTGACTCTTTCTTCATTCATGTGGCACATCATCACCTTGCTTCTTGTTTGTAGAAGACAAGTTGTGCCACTTATGGCACCTCAGCAGCCTTGGCACAGCAGATGCTTTTGCTGATGAGGGTCCCATATGACCAGAGTCAGTCCGCTTTTTTTTTTTTTTTTTTTTTTTTTCTCCACAGGCAAGCAATATGACAAACCACAATGCCACAAACCCTCTGAAGCATGGCCTCTCCTTGTCTGTCCTTTCGTGGGAGTATCCATGGTCCATCATTCCAAGTACCAGGGCTGGGATGTGACATGGCATGCCCTCTTATGTCAGTTTCTCCCTATGCAATCTGAAGGTGATTTAGCAGGAGCCAGCAAGTCTGATGTAAACCATGTACTTCTTAGAGCATGAGATGGCAGAGTTCTCTTTCGAATGATGGTCAAGCCTGGTTTCCAGAAATAATCTTTCCAGTTTCTGAGATGCTCAATGATGTGATATATATATATATATATATATATATATATATATATATATATATATCATTGGCTTATGTCTTTCACAAGCCACAAGTAAAATCTCCTTAGCCTATGACAGGGATGCTGCATGCTATTTATTCATTTATTTTTAAAGATTTATTCATTATGTATATAACGTTCTATCCGCATGCCAGAAGAGGGCATCAGATCTCATTTTAGATGGTTGTGAGCCATCACGTGGTTGCTAGGAATTGAACTCAGGACCTCTGAAAGAGCAGTCAGTGCTCTTGATCTCTGAGCCATCTCTCCAGCCCACTGTATGCTATTTAGACTAAGACTAGTGAGAAGCTGAGTATTAATCAAATTACTGAAAAAGCAAAGAGAAGACTAAAGCTGTGGACAGCAGTCAAGAGACAGTGCTCTCCACCAATAAAATACCAAGTCTGTTGGAGGCATCTCTGAAGTTTGTGTGTCATAAATAATTCCTACAAGAAAAACTGGAAATATTTTTAAAACTCTCAGTGATTACATGGCAATAGACACATTCCTTGAAATCAGCAAGGATGTCTTCAGAAGATTTTCATTAATTTGGAAATTTTAATCTCTCAAAGGTGATTAGTAGGATTAATCAAATTCTATCATTTTTTTTTATAAATGTTCTGATCCTAAGTGGAAGATGAACATAGAGAAAGTATCAGATAAAAGCAGAAGTGCAGAAAATATCAGGTCAATATTTGAACCTCACATCAGGGAGGTAGCCTGCTTCTATTTAGGGCTCCCTAGCTTGTTTGTCTCCAAATAAAAACCCAAATCTCCCTGCTCCTGGATCCCAGAGGCCTTCTGGTTGACAGCAGATTCTCCCATGAGCGCTACAGGAAACTTTTTCATCTTAAGTTTGCTTCAGCATCCGGAAAGGTTGTCAGCTCATTAGTTTAACCAAAGGGTGGGTTGACTGCACATGTGTGCCGTTCTTTACAGCTTCTCACCTATAAAATAAACTGTGGGCCCACAGACAGGCAAAGGCAACATACCTCTTTCATTAGGCATCACCCGGTCACATGTCTGCTTCATGCATCTTCCCACATTGATACTAATTTCTTTATAATGAGTTATTATATATTTTTTGCCTTCACTAAATTATAAACACTGAGGGCCAACAGTTCCCTACGATGTACATTTGTGGATGTATGATAAATGTATGGGGGCTTAATAAACAGATAGTGATTGCACAGGATATTTTTAAACTAAGAGTTGCACAGTTGAGAATATTCTACACATGATTGCATAGAAAGAATCAATCAAAGAAAGGTTGATTCTGTAGAAGTGGAGAACAGACAGAGCAACGATGACCAGAAGGTGGGGTGAACTTGATCAGTGAGCACAGAGTTTCTCCCTATGCAATCTGAAGGCGATTTAGCAGGAGCCAGTAAGTCTGATGTAAACCATGTCCCTGAGTATTGTATTCCAGTGTTGCCGGTCAAGATAAACTTGAGCAATGAGTACAGAGCTCCAGTGGGGTAGGAAGTAGTTAAGCATTCTATTGTTCTTGAAAGCAATTGATGTCAGGCTGGAGAGATGGCTCAGAGGTTAAGAGCAATGACTGATCTTCCAGAGGTCCTGAGTTCAAGTCCCAGCAACCACTTGGTGGCTCACAACCATCTATGATGACATCTGGTACCCTCTTCTGTATACTGTATATATAATAAATAAATAAATTTTAAAAAATGCAATGATATCATGTATACTTCAATACTGCTGCAAGAGAAGATTTTTAATGTTTTTACTACAAGAGCTCATAAATGTTTGAGTTAATGTATATGTTAATTGCCCTAACTGGTCATTGCATAGTGTATACATATTTAGAAACATAACACTATACCCTAGAAGTATGTATAATTATTACATGTCAGATACAAATTAATAACATTAAAATATTTTAGGTCTATAGAAAGTTCTGTTGTACAACTTTGTGCTTATATGTAGCAACACTGTATTGTGAGATTAAAAACATTTTTTAAGAAGCTAGATCTCATATTATATGACCTTAACACAACACTAGTGGAAAATAAAACCTAAAAAAAAAATCTGTGAACCTCTGAAAGGGTGACTCAAAAGTTTTAAAGGCACAGTGGCACCTGTGTGTCCTCCCTGCCAAGTCAGTGTTGCAGCCAAGTCTCTACCCTGAAGCATGGGTTATCCAGGCTGACCCCGTCTCCTCTGGGCTCCTCTGAAATGATGCAATCTGGCTTTCACACTGTCCCCTACACAGAGGAGGGTTCCTAGCAAGGTTGGCATCAAGTTTTCTTTGTAGAGAGCTTGACTAATGGTCTGAGAAAGTGTGTTCCTTCTCCTGGGGGTGTTTTCTTGAGATGCGGCCAAGTCATGGGATTTCATTAGGATAATAAAAGGGAGAGAGACAGATTCCTAGAATTTGAAAGTCTCTCTCATAATGAAATCTGACTAGTAATTTATGGCTAGTCTATCTAAGGGTGACTTTAGGATCAATACATGCTCCAGTAAGACTTTCAGACAGTCGATTTCTGCAGGCTCTTGCTAAGGCAAAAATAGGTTGCTTCAACCAACCCACCTTCCTAAGGTGACTGGCTCCTCCAACACTTCCAGGCTCCATGATAGATTTAACATCTCAAGAGCAAAGAGTCTGGCCTTCATGTGCACATACAAGTGCACTCACACACCAGAAAACACATATACATACACATATCAAGGCATCCCCCATGCACACACACCCTCATTTACATGACACACAGTCCACCATTGTCACAGGCAGCTCCTTTACCCCGCCCACCTCACCTCTTGCAGTGTATTCAGCAAAACTGTCTTTTTCTGCTCTGATCCTCCATCCTGTGACTGGAGGACAATTCTCCCTCACCGAGAACCAGCAGCACAGCCTTGTGGTATGCCTGAGATTCCTTAGTTTTTCCTCCAAATGCTTCTTCATTCTTGCAAGAAGGAAGGCTTATCTTTAACATACTTTCTTTTAAAGGTTTATGTTTTTGATCAGCACACATTAATAGGGCCTGTCAGTGGAGTTCAGTGAGCTATTTCCATATGAACATGAAGCACAGTGATCTGACTCAACCTCCATTTTCCCATTTCATATTCTTCCTTCTCAGCCCCTACCAGTCACCACCCTCTCCACATGGTGACTTTACCCTATGCATATAACAGAGGATGTGCGGCATTTGACTTTCTGGGTCTGGCTTGTTTTGTTAACACAATGTCCTTCAGTTCAATTTATTTTTGTGCAAATGACACGATTTCATTTTTATTTATGGCCGAATAAAACTCTGCTGTGCATATATAGTACATTTTCTCCCTCCATTCATCTGTTGCTGGGTGGCTAGGCCGATTCCATATCTTAGCTATTGTGAAGAGTGCTGCAGTAATCATGGGCGGGCAGGTATCTCTTTGGTATGCAGATTTCATCTTCTTTGTATATATACCAGATGTGAATAGTTGCATTATATGGTTAGATCTATTTTCAGTTTTTCTGAGATACCTCTATAGTGGCTGCATCAATCTGGATGGCCACCATCAGTGTGAAAGAGTCTCATTTTCCTCTACATCTTTACCAACATTCGCTTTTTGTTTTACCAATTATAGCCACTTCAACAGGGATGAAATGGGATTTCATTGTACTTTACATTTGCATTTCTCTGATGACCAATACCATTGAGCATTTTTTCTCATATATTTGTTGGTCATTTGTATTTTTTTTGAAAAGTGTGAGTTTCATATTGCCTGCCCATTTTTTAATTGAATCATATTTTTTACCTTTCTTCTTATATCCACACAGTGAGGAGTCCAATGTCCGAAAGCCCTCATTAGATTTACAAGCCACAGTCTGTAGCTTTTCTGTATTTGTCCTCAACTGCTTTGGCTTTTCTATCTCCATATAGAGTCCTCATGGCCGTGATGGAGGCTCCGGGTCCAGAGCACCATTAAGCATAAGTGGTTTTTTGTTTCCTTGTTCATTTGGATAATACAGTGCTGTGAGTTTGTGTGTTATTGCCAACATGGCCATCAGCTTCTCCACACACAAATCCGGGGGCCATGAGCACATCTGAGGGCTACTTTAGGAATGGCATGACTGAGAACCACCAATCAATACTGACCACAATCCATGTCACAGGACTGCCATCCTGTACCCCACCCTGACCCTCCCAGTTTCAGATGCCAACCAATCAGAACTGCTCTCACTGGCTAGAGAGCTGGCTGGTTACTAAAAGTAGTTGCCAGGTGAGTGTTAGAATGGAGGTGAGAGCCCTAGAATCCACAGAAGAGCCAGACAAATGTGATGACCACTTGCTATCCCAAAACATGGGAGACAGAGCAGGACAGTTTCTGGGGTTAGGTGGCTGGCTAGCTTAGCCAGAATCAGAGACTTTGGGATTCAATGGGACACCTTACTAAGTAAAGTGGGAAGGGATTTTAAGCAATTGAGGAAAAACCCTAATGGCAATTTTGGGCTTTCATATGCACATGCCAGTATGCTTACACACAAGCAAACACACATACACACATGTAGGCATATATATCACACCACACGCACATATACACACCATACACACACACACACACACACACACACACACACACACACACACACACACACACACACGCTCTCATTTACATGGCACACAGTCCACCACTGTCTGGCAGTGTATTCAACCAAACTGTCTTTTTCTACCCTAATCCAATTTGAAAAAACTCTTTCACTGCCCACAAATCTGACCCACCACATTATCTAGCCACCTGACATCAGGAGAACAGGGAGGGGGCCAGAGGATCTCAGAAGCCCGTGTCTCCTACTCAAGGCTCTACCTCTGACACAATGAACACCTTCCCCTAAAAGTAGGCATTGACCAGGTTTCCCTATTTTTCACATTAAGGATTTATTTACTGGGCAACTTTCATGGGCACGGCTCTGTCTGTAGCAGGTGCTGGGTATGGTGGGATACAGTATGATTCATTAACTCATATGCTCAGAGTTGCAATCTCAGGATGGATATGACAGGAGTACAAATAATCAGGAATTGTGATGGAACATAAATACTATCCTGGTGGTAAAAATAAAAGCCTGCAGACGTTTACAGGAGGGAAAGCTCCCTCTAGGTTGACGAGATGAATTAATTCTGTTTAATTTATGTGCTTTATAGTGGTGTTTGTATGAGGTTTGTTTATAAAGGAGTGATCCTCTAAAAATGGGGTACTTCTCCAACTCTTTACTTTTCTTTTTTATTCTCTTTTTTTTCCATCCTCAATTATTGATGTCTGGAGACAAATAGGCCACTAATGGCCCATGACTGATGTGGAGAATAAAGGCTATATCCCAGGGAGGTCCCTGAGACCATGAGGGGCATAGCCAGTCTCGATCCTTCTTGTTGGAGAGCCTGGGACCTTCAGGAAACTTTTGACTCTAAAGGCATATCACAGAGGCTGTCTCAAATCGATACCCTTGTCTGTCAAAGCAGGCCCCCATGCTATGCAGAGTGATGACAGCTTTCAGATGGGGGCATAAACCAATTGTTAAAGACCCCTTAGCATTATTCACCAGGGTAGGAGAATTTGTTTTGGTATCCGGGAAAAACAGCCGTTTGTATAATTGCATTCTGTTTCCCCTTGTCTCTTCAAATGCATTAGCAGGAGATAATATTCCTCATTCCGAGTCCAGAACCATCCCATAGAGCTGCCGTTAAACAGCTGTCACCTTCATCTCCCTTCCTGCGTGCATTTCTCAGCAGGAAGAATAGCTGTCTATGTGTCAGCTGCATCCATCTCGGATGTAGACAGCAACTCGCTGGACCGGGAAACCATCCATGCATTAGAGTGAGAAGACACAGGCCTGAGAGTTGGGTGACTGTGACTTGCTGTGTGACTCAGGATGATTCAATTAATCTCTGTGCTTCTTTAGTTTTTAAGTTGTGAAGTGAGGAGACTGGAAAAGGTAAACCCTGGGGGTCAATAATTTAGAGACATTGTGTAAATTCTGTTTTGTTTTGTTTTGTTTTGCCTGAAATGGGCTCTCTCTGGCTTCTTCTCTGGGCTGGAAACCCTTCAAGCTGATTCACTACATGTTGTCATGAACAGAGTTCTTAAAACCTTGGTCCTTCATTGCTCATCACTGATTTAAGATGTAAGCTTGGACTCCTTTGAAACAAATGCTTTCCACTCATCATTCCCTTCCTTTAGTTGCTTTTCATGAGCCATATGAGGTCTCTGCTCCCATCCGAAGTCATGGGTGCTATGGAAGGAGGCCTAGTGGGGGATGTAGGACCTGGAGAAAGTGTAGGAAATAGAGGAGAAACAGAAAGGAGACTGCAGAAGGGATGGGTGCTGGGTGCAAAGGACAAACATAGATGAGAGCAGTGAGTGGGTGTGGGAGGTGGGGGCTGGGGGCTAGGCTTTCTCATGGGGGCACGAAGACACAGACTCGAACAAATGCCAGCAGGCTATGGAAATGGGTGCTGGGAGCCTGAAAAATTCAACTCCTTTCTTCATTTCTTTCTTCTCTCCTCCCTTCCAACAAACACACATTATCGGCTCACAATCTGACATGGTACTATAGTTTCTCAAGAGGCAAACATGAATAAAACATGCTCGTCGAATGCCAGGAGTTGACACTATATTAGAGGGAGGCAGTGTGTAATGTGTGACAATACTATCATAAGAGGGGTGTGTACAACCAGGGGTAGATCCATCCTGCTGAGGACATCTTGGGGGATGGAGGGAGGAGATGATGACCGAAGGTGAGAGGCTTTGCAGAACCAGCTGCTCTCAAGAGAAGAGCAGAATTCCCATGCCATTCTGTGATGCTCTGCCCCGCTTCCCGAGACTTTGCTGTAGCATCTTGCTTCATGAAGTCATAACATTTCCCACATCTCAATGGCTCTGTGACAAGCTTTATCCACAGTTGCCTTGCTGTACGGGAATCCCTTCCTCACACCTCTGAGCCTCTTCAAGGTCAGAAAACATGGTTGAATGACCTTCACATTTATATTGCTCAGGACACTTACTATGATACCAGTCCCTTCTCCAATATGAAACCCAAGTCTATCAAGTATAGTGGGAGCATATATACATGGGTGCCCACACCAAATAACTCCTCATCCAATGTTTCCCCCATACCGCCACTCTTGTGTGTGTGTGTGTGTGTGTGTGTGTGTGTGTATGTGTTGGGGAGATGTTTCTCTGCATGCTTTCTTCAGCATCCATGGCTTGCCTGGTCTGATGTCTGTTCCTTTTTTTCCTGTCTTCTTTCTTTTCATTCTGCCCTTTTATTCTCCATGAGCCACAAATAAGAATGAGTTACCTTTGGTTTTTCTTTCACAGTGGCTCTCTCTCTCTCTCTCTCTCTCTCTCTCTATATATATATATATATATATATATATATATATATATATATATACATATATATATATGCCACTCTTGTATATACTGGGAAAATACTTTACCACTGAGCTACATATATCTTAGACCAAGGCCTGTCTTTTGACCCAAAAGTGTAGGTGGAAATGATCTATCCTCACCTCTTACAACCCAGAAAATTCATTTCTACCAATACACACACACACACACACACACACACACACACACACACACAAGCCCTATAAGCCTGCTGGACCACTAGGCCCTCCCCTGAAGGCCAGAATTAAATGTCGCCTTGACTATACCTGGTTTGGCCTGCATACAGGTTACTTAGTCTATTTTTCTCAGGGAATTGTGTCTTGAATCTTTTGTACACAAGCCCAGGGGCCTCAATAATAGACACATTTTAAAAATCCAAATAAATAACTCTTCAATTCATCATCCCCACCTCTCAAAGCAGGATTCTTGGGAAGCTGGTACAATTTGAGTCAACAATTCAGAGGCTCTGTCGTCTCTTCAAAAAGTTATTAAGAAGTGCATTGAGGAACCCAGATTGCAATCTGCTCTTGAAAAGCCCTGGGAAACATAATACCTTAGCTGGATGCTGGGGTACTGCTGGTAAGGAGTGGTGCCCCCACTACTAACAGACCCATTCCTTGCTCCCATGTTGGCAGTGAGATTACGAACCCCTTCAGCGGTCTCACTGAAATAAATCTAAGCCCTTAAAAATATCGCTCAACCTCACAGTCTCTCATTATTTTGGGTTATAAAAACAGATTCAAAATGAGAATAATCTAAATATTACTGAGCTAATGTTCTACACTGAATGAGAGTCTTTGATGATTAGGGATTAATTAAAGGGAGGGTATTCAGATACATGTGTTTAAAATAGATACCTGGGCTTAATGGCAGACACCTGTGTTTAAAGACAGGCAATGAGAGCCCAGCTTTGGTAATGATAAACCCTGGCGTAAGTAAGAGTCTGTGATCTCAGTTGTTTTTCCCCATTTCCTTCATGTAAAAAGAGAAACAGCTCTGTGAGTTGCCATGGTGACTTCTCTGAGGCCCAGGTCAGAGGTAGAGCTGCCAAAGAGCTGGATAACTAGGTTGTCTCACCATGGTATTCATGCCACTGCTTAGAAGAACTAACTATTCCTGCACATGGGCATCAGGAGGGAACAGGGCTCTGACAGACCTCCTGCCAGTTATTTCAAAAGGGTACAGCATCCTTGAGGAAAAAGCCTCACGTAGGCTTCAGATTTCACTCTCAAGAACCAGCAAAGCTTTTCCTTAGCAGAATGGCCATGGAATTGCTGTGGCAGAGGGTGTTGGTCCTGAGGCCTCCTAAGACTTAAGTGAAGCCACTCTTGGGGACCAAATAGGAGGCTGGGAGCAAGCATGGATAAAGATGCACATGTAACCTGTTTATTCTTATCAGTTCATTCGAGCATCACCTTCCATCCATCACATTCATCTATTGGGGAGGCACTATCGCTTTAGGCATTGTCCCATTAGGGGAACTGGTAGAACCCTTCTTGGTGAATAGAGGAGCCTGGAGAAGTGGCAACACAAAACTCTAAGGAATAGGCGGAGAAAAAGCTTTTCTCAAAATTCCCATGCATCTGTTCTAACACAGGTTATCTTGCTGATTCAAATCTGGTCCCCATACTTTTGCCATTACAATTTTATGATGGGGTGTGTTTCCGTAGTGTAGTGGTTATCACATTCGCCTAACAATTTTATGATGGGGGACTGAAGAGATGGCTCAGTGGTTAGGAGCGCTGCCTGCTCTTCCAGAGGATCTGAGTTCAATTCCCAGCACCCACATGGCAGCTCACAATTTTATGATGGGTAAGACCAATCCTTAGAGAAGTTTTGCCAGATGAGGGCTGTTTGGGGCTCCTTTTATTTTCTAGTGTAGGATGCTGTCCTCCAAGATTTATCAGTTAGATGGACAGGAAGACATTCTCTTGGATGCTGAGTGAACCAAAAACTGTTAGACTGTGCCCAGAACATAGAATTGTGCTAAAAGCAAAATCACTGTAGATGAGAAATTATGAGCAGGAGATAATTTAAAGCTAGTGAAAGCCAAATGAGCAGTTTAAATAGCAATACAGCACAAGTGTTCAAAGAGGTCACTGGGGGTAGGAGTGGAGTTGGTGAAGTAAGATTTGTGACAGTCCTTGACAATTACATGGGATTAGGACAGGTGGGGTGACCATGCTTGGCTCATCCAGATGACTGTTTGCTAAAGTGGTTAGAACCAAATATGGATTCAGTAAGAGGCCAGGATAGAGAAAGGTGAGCAGGTTAGCCTGACCTAGGGAAAGCAGCCTGGTTTCCAGGTTTGAACTTACTATATAGATGGTAGGGATCCTGAGCAGAAACAAAAGGTTGTGTTTTCAGAGAAGGAATCTGGCCATAGCAGAGAAGGAATCTGGCCATAGCAGAATTGGAGGGAGGGGTCTTGGGAGATACTGCAGGATGGAAAGAGAGAAGTCAATGTAACTATATTTTAATTGTTCAAAGTATTAAAAGTGAAAAATAAGTCATAAATGATTAAAAACTTCATTGACACATAATAGCTGGAAATCTTTGCAGAGGACAACAATATAATGTGTTGATCCATGTGCACATCCTGGAATGACCAGCTCAGGATGCTTAGCATATAAGTTGCAGCGTCAGCCTTGTTAGAGCATTGCATAGCTAATATGGCACATTTTGAGCTCTCAAAGGAAATGTTAATTGTTTTGGGCACTAGATCTCCTTTCATCATAAGCATATCCTCTCTGGCTGACTCTAGCTGCCCTTGTTTTGGAAATATCAGTTAAGATCCAAGGTTCCAATATGCTCATCACTCGACCGATAATTTATCAGGACATCAGCACTCCGTTTTCTTTTTTAATTGGAGACACTGACTGGGCATCTAGTGGTAACTGACTCAGCGTTAGATTGTTAGGCTCTGGAGCCAAGCTTCTAGGTAGGGTAGCAGAAAGCAGAAAACTGAAATATCTTAAAACTATTTTCTATTTCATCCTAGGGTGAATAGTAGTTAGAAGAAGTTAACAAACAATGGAATTAGAGGCAGAAAATCCTAAGTTTACCATTTGGTATCTATAAAACACTAACGTCCTTGGCTTCATTCTGCTAATGTGTAAACAAAGGAAGACTGCTTCCCTTCCCCACAAAAACCTTTAGGTCAATTCAGGTTTTAAACTATATGACTTACAGGTTTTTTTTTTTTTGAGGCAGTCTTATGTGTCTCAGGCTGGCCTCAGAGTTTCTATATAACCTAGGATCCTTGAACTTGTGATACTCTTGTGTCTACCTCCATAGCGCTAGGACTATGGGTGCATTCAGTCACTATAGTGTTAGAGAGCCAAACCAAGGTTCCAAGCACCCTGCCAGCACACTGTCTACTGCCTGAACTACATCCTCAGCCCTTAAGCTTGTGGTTTGCAACAGTGAAGAATCATATAGTCAGCATAAGCTCCAGACAGTAAAGGAGTTGGCAGAAGACAGTGACTGGAAGTACATTTGGGTTCAATTCTCTTGGAACATTTTTAGAGCTGTAGACACGCCCTCCCATGAGCCAACCATGTGGTGATGTATGTTCCTGATCATTTTCTATGGTGTCCTGGTGGTACTTAGGGGTGGAGTTTCTAGGTAGGGCATACCAAAAGACCCATTCTTGGAAATTTACTATGTTAGCAAAGGAGAACCTAGAATTTTGGCATATCTGTCTTTGCTTACAGCTATAAAGTTGCATGTCCCTATGATTATGTGGCTATCTAAAATTATCTAAAAGACTATTTTGCCCAGCTTACTGTTTCTAGACAATTATCTCAATTTCCTGTTGTGCTTTGAACCCATAGACAGTTCCCCCACACCATGTCTTTTTGGTTCATTTGTAGGTCCACTCATTCAAAACTCTACAAATTCATGGCAGCCTTATTGTTAGTGTGGGTCAGGCATTGTGGTGAATGTCAGGAATTTGGAGCTGAAGAGAAAGACCCACCATTTAAAACAAAGAAGAGATAATAGAATTGAAAATCAATAGCTGTATACATTAGGATTATACCCCAGGGAGCCTGAGATTGGGAGGACACAGCAGGTAGAAGATTGGGCTTGTTGAAGAACACACCAAGCAGGATTGTCAGTAATCCAGTAACAGAGATAACATAGAAGAAAATCAATATTCAGTGAAGAAATCTACCATTTTACCTCTTAGCTCTGGAATTAGACACTGGTGAGAGGTTGTAACACCTCACACAGCAGATAATATGGAAATGCATGAAGAGCTTGTTGTTTTAAAAGCTGAAAAGTACAGTTGGTAGGGGAACCTAGTGTGCTAATCTGAGCATGTGCCATGTAGAGCAATTGCACTGTCCTTCATCATGGCAAGGCTCCAAGACTGGCCCAGAGGCAAATCTTGTGGTTTGACCTCACAGTCTCTTTTTCTCCTGTTTTCCCTTTCTTCCCCCTTTCTCCCTCCGTTCATTTTTTTCTTTCTGAGATTTGCTGCTTCCTTGGAGAGTCCTATGGACCACTAGTGCCATCATAAATCTGGTCTCAGGGGTGATATTTAAACCCTCTAAAGCCTTGGCAAAACCCCAGACAAAACTCTGGGAGTATAATCAACATCAGCCGAATGCTCAACAGAATTTTACTGAAAACTGAGAAAAGAGAAAGGGAAAATTCTCTAGAACTAGCTCTGAGTTTTAATTCTCTCCATTGACCCTGGAAGAGGAATTGAGACCTTGCTTCCTATGTTCCAGCATCTTCTCATGTAGTAAACACAATCTCAACTTCCCTGACTCAGGAGGTCCCTCCAATTCAGGGGTTCTCAACCCCCTAATGCTGTAACTATTTAATACAGTCCCTTATGCTGAGGTAATCCCCCATACCGCCATAAAACTACTTCACTGCTATTTCCTAGTTGTGGTTTTTCTACTTTTATTAATTGTAATGTAAATGTCTGATTGTAGGATATTGGATATATGAGTTTGTGGGGTTGGGACAGGTTGAGAACAACTACTCTAATTTAACTTTTTGACCCTTACAGGAAAATGAGTACCATATTATTTACCATAATTTTTGCCTTTACTAACTGACCCACAATGACAAAGAACTCAGCCCTGGTTAAGATCTCATTTGAAAGAAGCCAGACACAGAACAATTTACCTCATTCTCATTTACACTTAGAAGTTGATCTCTATAAATCAGAATAGTGATGAATAGATCTGGAAAGGGCTAGGGGAGGGAAAGGGGAGGGAAGATTGGAGAGAGATGGATAATAGCTACAGGGGTGCAGCTGGACAGAAAGGATAGCTTTTGACATTCTATAGCACACAGAATAAGGATAGTTGACAACAATTAATTGAATATATCCAAGTAGCTGGAAAAGGGGCTAGGAAGATAACTGGGTAAATACAACCTATGCTGAGCATGTGTACAGATCTGAGTTCAAATCCCCAGAACCTGTGAAAAGCCTGACATGCAAGCATACATTGGTAATCTCAGTGGTCCTATAGTGAGATGGAAGGCAGGGGCAGGGGCATCTG